>RJVU01018281.1:985909-1009753 GCA_003731715.1 Anabarilius grahami
GGATGGTGGGGGAGGCTGCTTGCATGAGACGTGAGGGACCCTCAGCCTACAGCGGAGGTGGCAGAGAGTGTGTACATGTAAATCGTGTGTGTGTGTGTTTTGGAGGGGTGTGCTGGGGGGTGTCAATGTGCTTTGAGAGGCGAGTTTGTAACAATGGCCCGGCTAGACCCACTCATCTGCTCTTGGGAACAGTTGTTTGGAGAGAAGCCATGGTTGTCTTGTCTGTTATGCTTATAGTAATGTTTCCTGGTTGTGCTCCTGATGTTAAAAATAGTCAATGTCAGTTTGCTCTGACCTCTTGTTCAGACCAACTCAACCTGAACTCTGAAATTGGACTTTGTTTATAGCATAGAATAGCCAAAAAGAATCAATCCGGTGTTATATTGAGCATTAGTCTACTACTACATGCTTTGCTTAAAAGTTGCTAGTAAATATAGCTTAATTCATACCTATTTTGGATACAATTTGGTTGACAAATTGGGTCTAAAAGTCTCAAATCACACTTAAATTTAGACTAAGCATTGACATGACTTGTCTTAGAGGTTTCAAATTATGTGTTCAGGTCTACAAAGAGAAATATTTTATCTGAATATTGTGGCACTATGGAAGCTTGTTTCCACTACTGGAAAAAAAAAAGTGAATTGCGACCTTTTTATCTCACAATTCTGACTTTATTTCTCGCAATTGCAGGTTTACATCTTGCTATTCTGACTCTTTTTCTCAGGATTGAGTGATATAAACTCACAATTTTGAGTTAAGTCAGAATTGTGTGATTTGTAAACTTGCAATTGCGAGTTATAAAGTCAGAACTGCAAGTTATAATGTCAGAATTGCATGATATAAACTCGCAATTCTGAGGGGAAAAAAGTATTTTTTTCCTCAGAATTGGACTTTATAACACGCAATTTTCTGTTGTCTCATATATTCTTATGAAAACAAAAGTTAAGAGTTGTTAATGTTAAGAGTTGTAAAAGTTAATGTTAAGAGACTGGTCTTCTGATTTTAGCAATTTATTTTAGAGAAATATACCTTAATGATCAAAGAAATGCTATAAAACAAACTAAAAATACATATATTATAAGATGATATTGATGTTCATGTTTATAAGTTTGAGGCAGTTTCTTCATCAAGTTATATTTTATAAAACTACTGTGATTTTAAGTTGGCTTTACTGCCAAGGTATGGTGAGTTTAACCTGTTGACCTTTGTTTACCAAGAGTGCTTTCATAACCAGCAAGTATTGCTGGGCAACATTCTCTAAAAGTCACATTGCCAGTGTAAGTAATGAGAAGTTATTTTTGCAATAGTCACTGATGGTAAAAGCAGCAAGTTTGAGGTTGTGCAAGCATCTGTTTGATTAACAAACACAACAGTGTGCTCTTCAGTTAATGATATGTTGATAAGACTTTTTGGTGCAGTGTTATGTGTCATTATGTGTTAAAGCACGCAGCCCCAATGCTCAGTTTTGTTTTGCTTTCCCTGGCAAACAAGTCTTGTTAATGGTCCATGCATAAGCACATTATTGCACCTGGTGGTATTGGACAATATCCTGTTCAAGATATTGGCAACAAGACCACCAAGTGGAGGTCACGCAAGAGACTAGAGAATGGGGAGGCTGTTGTGAGTTAATGATCCCCATTCAGTTGCCTGTGCGGTGATCCCAAACCCTAGATGTGTCTGGCCACCCATCCATGGCCACCTGTTGCATCTGGCCCTGACATTGAGATGGTTGGCCCAGCTCTGTGCCGTATAACCTGCCCTGCTCTTGACCCTTTCTAAAATTTGACTGGTGTGCGTTGGTATGAAATATTATTGGAATTAAACCTGTGTGTGTTTTTTTATATATATATACAGTACAGTCCAAAAGTTTGGAACCACTAAGATTTTTAATGTTTTTAAAAGAACTTTCGTCTGCTCACCAAGGCTACATTTATTTAATTAAAAATACAGTAAAAACCGTAATATTGTGAAATATTATTACAATTTAAAATAACTGTTTTCTATTTGAATATATTTGACAAAGTAATTTATTCCTGTGATGCAAAGCTGAATTTTCAGCATCATTACTCCAGTCTTCAGTGTCACATGATCCTTCAGAAATCATTCTAATATGCTGATCTGCTGCTCAAGAAACATTTAATGTGTACAATTGTACAAAATATTTGTGTACAATATTTTTTTTCAGGATTATTTGATGAATAGAAAGTTCAAAAGAACAGTGTTTATCTGAAATCTAATCTTTTGTAACATTATAAATGTCTTTACTGCCACTTTTGATTGATTTAATGCATCCTTGCTGAATAAAAGTATTCATTTCTTTAATTTCTTTTCAAAAAAATAAAAATAAAAATTCTTACTGACCCCAAACTTTTGAACGGTAGTGTATAATGCTACAGAAGCTTTGTATTTCAGATAAATGCTGTTCTTTTGAACTTTCTATTCATCAAGGAATCCTGAAAAAAAAAGTACACAACTGTTTTCAACATTGAAAATAATCATAAATGTTTATTGAGCAGCAAATCAGCATATTAGAATGATTTCTGAAGGATCATGTGACACTGAAGACTGGAGTAACGATGCTGAAAATTCAGCTTTGCATCACAGGAATAAATTACTTTGTCAAATATATTTAAATAGTACACAGTTATTTTAAATTGTAATAATATTTCACAATATTACTGTTTTTTAATGTATTTTTAATTAAATAAATGTAGCCTTGGTGAGCAGACGAAACTTCTTTTAAAAACATTAAAAATCTTAGTGGTTCCAAACTTTTGGACTGTACTGTGTGTGTGTGTGTATATATATATATATATATATAAAATATACACACACACATAATTTTGTTGGTTTTATTAAACATAAACAGTTGAGAAAGAAAATGTGTAACAGTATAATGGATCAGTGCACTAGCTCTTAAAGTGACAGCAGCCTAATATGTGTCTGTCATTGATGTTGATAAAACAACAAAATATAGCTTTTCTCTTTATTTCTCTTTTTCATTTGTATCTTTATTCTATTGTATTTAGTCATGCTACTTTTTTAATTCAAAGATTGATATCAAGCATCCTTGTTGTGTAAGAGTTGTGTAAACACTTGAGCAACAAAATTACCCCATTGCAAAAACAACAAATACAGTGAGTGAGCAAACATTAAGATGAGATAAATGTAATTTTAAAAAGAGTAAAAAAATTACATTTTATGTAAGGTGTATATATAAGGTATGTACTGACCTTGCATGTGGGGGGAAACGTTTTTTTGTTGTTTGTTTTTATATATATATATATAAAAACAATCATAAAACTTGTATTGTAAAAACTCCACCAGTCAAATTTTTTAAAGGGTAAAGATCTAGGGTTGTCACGTCTGAATGTCTTAAAAGGATAAGTGGTAACAAGGCAGTTTGTCACTGGTAACTTTTATGAGAGTACATTTATGCATGGTTAAGTTCTTGGGAAGTGGGAAACGATACCTTATCTGGATTGTATCTCTCCAATGTACGTTATCCTCAACTGCCAGTCCAGTGCTGCTCAGCGGAATCTGCAAACGGTTTATAAGGTCTCAGTTATAGGAAGATCCACAATTAGTTTGGTAAAGTTTCTCTTCATAACGTTGCTGTGCTGTTATGTAGGTTGAAAATGTGACATCATAAGATACAGTTCAGGGAGTGGAGAGAACGTTATACAGATAGATAAACGTTCACTGCCTGCTTGTTACTTCCTTGACCAACAAGAGCTGTTAATTGCCTGCATGCATCTGTAGAGAGTTTCTGGTGTGCACCAGGGAGTGATACAGAGGGCGGCTCAGTTTTGCCAAAGCTCTGTCATGGATAGATACACACAACTTTATCAGTGACATTCAGTTAATCAGCTCTAAAATATACAGCCTAACGATTTAATTTTATAACTGGCGGTCGGCAACCTTATGGCACACTGAGGGATAATCACAGAAGTACATACCTCTGGTCGCGTAAATGGTTTGTCGGATCTGCGTACTAGCGCAGGTTAAAATGTGTGTGTGTGTGTGTGTGACTATGTGGAATGATTACCCCAAAATGTACATCCATATCCATTCTAAATCCACCATTGTCATGTGACCTACAACGTCAGCCACATTAAAGAATTCTTTGGTAAACTCTTGGTAGTGGTAGTGGTAGTGGTAGTCCACCCAAAAATGAGAACTGTCATCATTTACTCATCTTTGTTGTTCCAAACCTGACTTTTCCTTCTGTGGAACACAAAAGAAGATATTTTAAAAAATGGATTTGAATGTAATTTTTTCTGTCCATACAATGAATCCAATCCAATGTTGTTTTAGACCCCACTGACTTTCATCGTTTGGACAAACAGTCGGAAATTTGTTGGACAATTGTTGGGTGAACTATCCCTTTTACCTTAGACTTGACTGAAAAGGGTAGTCCTAATGACTCATCTAAATACTATCACTTTGTTTTTTACCCAACTGTACGGTGCACTTACCATACCTGTTTTGCTAGTTGGTTTAGAAAGAAGATTGAGGTCGGATATCTTCAGTGAGCTGTTAAAGGAGACTTTGTGGTGTAAAGGACACACACATTAATTCCCCTTCTCTGCCATCTGAGCCACTGAATGGCACTTCAAAAGCGAAGTGGGGTTGTGTTAATCCCCCGCAGCCGGCCTCAGGTTTGAAGTGTGATCAAAGTCGAGGCTGCACTGATAGATGGGCCCACTCTGGTCCTCTAACTGTCAAGGGACCAGGAAGTTTTGTAGGCGTAACGGAGGATCTGAGGGACGTGCGGAAGGCCAGAGTGGCCCATCACTTGAAGACGATCCTGGATGTTCCTGGCAGCCCCAAACACTCAGTGTGAGTGAGTTGTGAAGACATGGATATAAATAGATGAAGACATGAGGAGTTACCAAAATTTTACAGGCTATAACCCTTTTTGTTACGGTGGATCCATTTCACCTCTGGACTTCCTGCCCAAACAGACCGTCTCCTTCAATAAGGAGTTTCACGGACACTTTAGACTCTTTATTGAGTACCTGGAGGGGATAATCAATGCTTTTAAATTGCTTCAACAATCAACCCAAAAACACCTAATGGATTCAGCATGTTAAGCAACACCACCTCAATTTTTTTTCCCAAGAGAACAATCTAAGGACAGTGCGTCCCCCCCACACCTTAAGCACAAGCGTGTCTCATCCTGTTTTTCAAGCTCTCATTCTGTTTTTCCTCCTGCTGACACTGGGCTCCTGGTTTCCTCTCCACAGCCAGGAGGTGTGTGAGCTGACCCTCCGTGACCCCGTTCTCTCCACCATTTCTCTAGAGAGAAACAGCAATCTGCAGCTTGAGTGAATCTCACAATGAATGGATGGGCTGCCTCTCTTGCCCTTGAGTTAATTTTGTAGTGTCACTCCGCTCTGAAAGGGTAAAGGGGGAGGATGTTTTATATGGGAGCTGAAAAGTGCTCCCTGTTGCCTGAGGGACTGAGTGGCTCACTGTGTCCTCGTGAAAGAAAGCAACTGCAGTCGCTAAGCTCCTTGAGATGGACCGGTGATGGAGCATTGGCCATTTACATTTTTCAAGCTCCCCCTCCCTCTTTCTTAGAGTGACATTGGGCATCCTGAGGAGAGAGCAGTGCATGCTGGGTCGGGTTGTGCTGGGTCAGCCTAGCCCTAGCTGTGGCTGTGGGCTCATGCTGTCGCTTAGCTTCTCTTCTGTTCCTTTCAGTAAGCTGGAGTTTGCAGTCCCACTTACTGCCGCTTCATAAACTCTCAATAGCTGCAACACAATGGAAGAAGACAGGGGTCAAGGTTAAACCTCAGTTCCATCTTGTTCCTAGAAGCTTTATCGAGAACCTGGAGAATGTTTTGGCACATTTTCAGTGCAGTTTAAGGATTTTACTGTATATCCAACTTCTCTGGTTTTTAAAGTCAGGTGGTTTCCTACCATGTTTTGTAGTACTTCTCAACTGTTAATTCATCTTGACAGTGACTTATTGCTTCCCGTATTGGTTTTACCTAATGTTTTCATAGCCTGTTCAGATGTCTAATTTGCTTTGAATTGTCATTAAGCTGACACTTTCATCCAGAGCAACTTGCACCTATAGGGAAAATACTTCCAGAGCAACACAGGGTGAAGTGTCTTGCCCAGGTCATGATGTTAATAGCTCATGGATCGCCCTTTGAAGAGATTGTCTACAATGGTCTCCAGATCTTTCAAGACTAGGCTACGCCTCCAGGTGTTATGATGTAATGCATCAGTTTGCTTCAAAAATGTTGACAAAGCCATTCAAATAGGCTTTAGGGGCAGTTGTGGCCTAATGGTTAGCGAGTCAAACTAACCCGAAGGTCGCGGGTTTGATTCTCAATACCAGCAGGAAACGACTTAAGTGCCCTTGAGCAAGGAACTTAACCCCCAATCGGCAGTTTGCCTCAATGGCTGCCCACTGCTCCTAATGTGTGTGCACTAACTTGGATGGGTTAAATGCAGAGTCCAAATTCTGAGAACGGGTTTCCATACTTGGCCTTCACATCACTTCACTTCAAATTCTGACATTCTTAGTTCTCAACCTTCAGCATGCAAACCTCTCTGCATTATTGCGAGTCACATCATGAAGTACATTTTCTTGGACATAAAATGTTTGACTGGAAAATTGAGATAAACGGGTGATGAGTGTAAAATCAAATGTATTACAATGTTGAGCTCCAAGGGTGTCACAATTTGAATGCCTTCATAAATTTGGGTTTATGAACACTTTAGTTAACCTAGTATAAATGTTAATGTACTACAATTGGCCTTTGTGGTGTGTGCTTGCTATAAAAGACGAGCCATGCACAATATGCATTTAAAGGATGTTCACTTTAAAATGAAAATTACCCCAAGCTTTACTCACCCTCAAGCCATCCTAGGTGTATATGACTTTCTTCTTTCTGATGAACACAATCAGAGTTATATTAATAAATATCCTGACGCATCCAAGCTTTATAATGGCAGTGAACAGGACCAATGAGTATGAAGCTGAAGAAAGTGCTTCCATCCATCATAAACTAACTCCACACGACTCCGGGAGGTTAATAAAGGGCTTCTGAAGTGAATCGATGCGTTTGTCTAAGAAAAATATCCATATTTAACAAGTTATAAAGTAAAATATCTATCTTCTGCCAGACCGCCTTCCGTATTAAACTTACGAAAAAAACGTAACTGATGCAATGTAATTTAGCTTGCGTAATTTGAATAGGGAAGGCGTAGGACATAGCGTAAGTGTTTTGAACTGCAAGAGGTTTACACTTTCTTCACTTTCTTACACTGTCTGGCGGAAGATAGATATTTTACTTTATAACTTGTTAAATATAGTATGTTTATGATGGATGGAGGCACTTTATTCAGCTTCATACTTGTTGGTCCCATTCACTGCCATTATAAAGCTCGGATGCGTCAGGATATTTATTAATATAACTCTGATTGTGTTCATCAGAAAGAAGAAAGTCATATACACCTAGGATGGCTTGAGGCTGAATAAAGTCTTTTAATACTAATCTTTTAATACTTTTAAATTTTTTATTATGCATTGTGTTATGCATACTTGGACAGACAGATGAAGACTGTAGCTCGCGTATATATAAAAACCTTCTATAGCTTGATTTATAAGTGCACATGGAAATGTACTTAAACATACTTACTGCGACATGCCACTAATCTACATGTTGATTAACCAATCAGAATTAACTTTAGGCTAAAAGTCATTAACATACAGGTGAGAAAGAAAAGCGATATGAGGATATGAAGATTTTATACAGGATTGGGAATGTTTATCCAAGTCAAAATGTGTTAGTGCTTTGTAGTGGTAGAATCTTAAAGTGTAAAAGATCAAATTAAGGCGACAACACATTCACCCAACATTCAGTGCACATTGGGTGTTTTTAAAATGTGGCTCTTGCAAACAGAGGAAGTTTGTCAGGTTGGTTCCTGAACTGGCTATGGTTGAGTGACATTGCTCTACAGGCAGTTCCTTATAACAACAATTTGTCTTACTCTGGTTTCAGTCGTAATGCCTAATGACAACCTTAGGTAGTCAAACATGATCTGTTATTGCATCCCCTTACTTTTAACTTTAGTACCCCTAAAGAGTTTTGTTACAGGAGGTTACACTGTTTTGCTGAAAAATCAAACTACATATAAAATTCATAAAATCTATGTTACTACTGTGAGCACCCCACGTTATGTGGTGTTAGTTAACCACACCCTTTTCTCATCAGTGAAAGAATGGTATAAAAATGTCAAGCTAGGCAGTTTAGGCCGATATCATTTAATAAGTTCATAGTCGACTAATGGCTTAAATGAAGTTAGTTACACCCAACCCTGCTGTAATGGCTAACCTCCCCTCCCTGCTGTTCTTTTTGATAGGAACTTGAGCAAGCACTACTGAAACAAGACCAAGACTTCCTCTTAGACCTCCTTTGCTCCCTGCTGAAAGGATGTTATCAACGCAGCGACATCACGTAAGTGCATAACCATCAGTATTTCCTGTTCCCATTGTACCTTCAAGTCATGATGTAACTGAAGTTGCGACAGATGGTTTCTTCCATCTTGTGACGTACATCCGAGTAAGCGGATTAGCGAAAAAGAAAAGAATGTAGGATAGATTTCTATTTTAATTGAAAAATTAGGTAAAAAAAAAAAATTGTTAAATTAAATGCCCTGCCTAAATTAGTTGTTCAAAGTGAGATTAATAACATGCATTTAGAAAATAGATGGCATGAAAAAGGGAATTTAAAAGAATATGCTGGATTTGGCACAAGTTAAGCTCAATCAAAAATACTTGTGGTGTAATGTTGATTACCATAAAGTTCATTTCCACTTGCCCATCTTTGTCTTTAAAAAAAGTAAACATCTGGGTAAAGTGACAATGGCACTTACAGTGAAAATGAATGGGGCCAATCTGTAAATGTTAATAATACTCACTGTTTCAGTAGGATAGCCAGATGTAAACAATGAGTGTTAACATGATTTTAATATGATAAAATTACTTACTATCCTTTTCAGTAAAGAATGTCCAATTTTTCAAAAATTAAGGATTTTTGTAATAAACATTATGCAACAAATGTTGTTGATTGAGCTCAACTTGTATTGAACCTGGAAAATACTCCTTTGATTGTACTCTACTGTTTTTGGTGTTTTGCAACCCTCCTCTGTGCTCTTGAAGGATCTTAATGCATGGTATTGCCCAACCCACAACCTGTTTCTGACTCAGACTCCCATCTCCAGTCTGCATGCGACCAGTTGACTGTAGTAGCGCTGTAGTCATGGAGCTAGGTTACCTGCAGCAGTAGTAGGTCAAGGGGCCATGGGCCCCATCCCAGTAAAGAGTGTGAGTTATTGTGTGAGTCAGTGCTGTGATGAATGACTAGCCCCTAAAGGGAGCTCCCTTCCATAGCGGTGCCTCATCAGCAGCAAAAAGGAGTCCGGTCGATGACTGGGTAGGCAAGAATGATCCCTTTCGCATACTCAGGCAGGCCGTTAACAGGACGCGGGGTTTTATTGGTTTCGACAGCAACTGGCATCCAGGGGGAGGCCGCGGGGCACTGGCCTTTCACAGAAGTGCCCTTTTCTTTCTACATGTGCTAAACGCTCCAGCAGAATGGGGGAGGGAGTGTTACGGATGAGAGAGAGAGGCGGAGAAAGAAGGAATGGCAGGGGGCCTGCAGCTGTGAGAGAGATCATTCTGCTTTCTCAAGATAAGCCTATTCTTTCCATGCTTTTTTGCTCTCTACCTTCTCTCTTGTTGTCCTAAGGCTCACCCTTGCCCTACGCATTAGTACCAGGAGCTGGGTTTTGGGTTGATCGAATTGACCTCACTTGGAACTAACATTTTTAAAGCCTGTATCATCATAAAAAGATAAAGTAGTAGAACTTGAATCACATGAATATTTTATAAAGTTAATTATCCCAACTTAAAATCAAGATGGAAGACCCTAACTGCCGCAAACAAGATTGTTTGTGTTTTCTTTGCTTTTGTTTGAGTTGCTTAATGGTACTTGACCCCTTAGTGGACAAGTGTAAGATTTTGTGCATCAGTTTTCTGTCATCACAGGTCAGTTGATTATAAGTTACTTTCCATCTGCATTTATTTATGCAAATTTTGGGATATGAAATGCTAGATGGAAATGCCAAGATGTGAATAAAATGTTCGAAAAACTTGATGATCCAGGTAGAAGTAATGTACGTAAATTACGATGGAAAAACATTTTCTGAATAAGTACCTAGATGTGCGCCTCAAGTCATGTGACTTTGCCTCAAGTCATGTGACTTTGCCTCAAGTCATGTGACTTTGCCTCAAGTCATGTGACTTTGCCTCAAGTGCCTCAATTGACCCTTCGCAAAGACCCGCCCCCTTTAGTTACTGTTGCTATGTCCAACAAGCCATGTCATTCTCTCACCGCACATCATGTTCTCACACAGTGAAAAAGGTACATGCGGAGCAAGGAGGACAGATTCTCAAATTTAAAATATTGTAATTTTTAAAGAAATATAAACAATAAATACTGTTTTGTGGCTCTTTAATGTGTCGTGACAGATCGCTGTAGCTCCTCAGTTCAAGCGGCTCGTGAACAGATCACCTCTTCCTACTAGTTAATTTATAGCATCAAATAAACATGAAAGAACTTTAGAAAGAATGTTGTTTCAACTGCGGAAAGACGTTAATACACAGCATTTTCAAGTTCAAGTCCACGGACGTAATCTACTAACTCCCCTGACTGCTTTGTCGGACATAATGGCAGATTCGGCATCATGATTGGTTAGATCACAAAATTCTTTTTTTTGCACAAAATTCACAAATTGGTTGGGAACATTTTATGTTTAGTTTTTGTCGATTTTAGAAATAAAGATGCATTTTAACAAAAAATATTGTTTCTTTTTAGGATTCAGTCCTTTAGCAGTTATCTGGAAGACATTATCAGTTACCGCTGGGAACTGGAAGAAGGGAAGCCCAATCCACTGAAGGAGCACCCGTTTGAGGAGCTACCACCCCGCACACAGGTGGAGCTTTTGCACAGACTCTGTGACTATCGTCTTGATGCTGCTGATGTCTTCGACAGGCTCAAGGTAGCAACCTTGTTTACATGTGTCATAACACACTTTTTGCATTTGTTTGTTTAATACTCACCATAACAGAAGCGTCTAAAAGAGATCCTGTGTTTGCAGGGCCTGGATGCAGACAGTTTGCGTGTTGAGCCTTTGGGCCAGGATGGGAACGGAGCCCTCTATTGGTACTTTTACGGTACACGGCTGTACAAAGAGGAGCCAGTTGAAGCGATGTCTCCACAGTACAGGTATGATGATTTTGCATTTCTATATACACACATACATGTATGCTAAAAGTTGTGAAAAACGTATACCTACCATTTTCACAGTGATTCTTATGACAAAATGTCTGAGAAGAAGAGAAGAGGGAGGCCACCAAAGAAGAAGTCTGAGGATATTGATGTATCAATGTAAGGACCTCTTTAAACATCTGTTAAATGCATTGTATGACATACTAGTCTTACAAGTCATAGTTTGAATTATTTAGAAAGATATGGGTATAATCTTGTTTGTTTCAGGGAGGAGGAGGGGGAGGACTCTGTGAAGGAAGAGGATGAAAGTGTCGAGGAGTCTAAACCGGGAATAGGTGAGAGACTGGTTTTGCTGGTTTTAGGTGAAAGATGTAGAGTTATTTCAGAACCATTTCTCCTTCATTTTTATTCTGCAATGTAAGTGGCTTACAGTGCCCATGGCGGCTGTAATCCATGTCTGCTGCAATGTGCATGAAATGTTCTTTCAGCAAATCATGAAATGTGGAGCTTTCATGACACAAGTTGAAATGAAATGCTTGCAACCTTGCCAGCAGTTGTAGCTTGCCTTCACAGAGATTTCTAAGAGATCAAAGCTCAAATTACTGGTTGGTAGCTAGATAGATTTGACAAATTATTGTGACGCTTTGATTTATTATAAAACAAGTTTTTAACTGATCTCCCAACATGAATTGTCCTTGATTATTGATTCTTTTTCTATATCTGTTAATGAGGTGCTGTTTGTGTAATGTGTTGTCAGAGCGCGAGCGTGGGGTCTGGTCTCTGGTGTGTGACACCGAGGAGCAGTGGGTCAATCTGGCCGAAAGTATTAAGGACAGAATCTCTCCTCAGGACCGACACCTGCACCGCATCATCACTCAGAACTTCCTGCCCGAGATCAGTAACATGATTGAACACAAGGTGAGACTTTTCACTCTGTCTTACTGCACCTCATGTGATGTGATGTGATGTAATGATGAGTCATGTTATGAGTCAAACTGGGATATAGGTTATAATCTCAGTAGAGACTGCCAACTCTAGAAAAAAACAATGGTGACATACTTTAGTTAAGCATGTTTAAATGAGTTGTTTGAGAACAAGAATTCCCTCCTACAATGTAGAAAACATTCTTACAAATACAATTCTTATCAACTAATATTCTCAATTTCTAAGTTAATATTGTTAGCTTGAAAGACATTTTAATGTTCTTATCTTTTTAATGATTATTTCAATTCAAATTAGGTGAGTTTACACTGGTAAACTCATCTAACTTATTTAGCATTAATATTAATAATCAGTGTTCACGCATTTAATTTGTTGTACAGGCAGCCTCAAGAGTAGACAAGTATATAATCAGATAAGATCAAAATTTCAAGATTTGCACACAAATTTAGAAGGTATTTATTATTATTATTATTATTATTAAAAGGGCTGCCCTCGACTAAAGATTTTTCTAGTCGACTAGTAGTTCATTTAAGCCATTAGTCGACTATTCGCGTTTTGCTGTTATTGTGAGTTTACAGAAATAAAAGTAGACCCTTTTTACAGTTTGCATTACTCTTAACTGTATGACCAAAATGACGGGGTACTTTAAGTTAAATTCAAGTGATCGCATCGGTGCCTCCATGTCATGCAGTAAGCACACTCTCCACACAAGTATGGATATGTGCCAAATAATAGCGCACATTTATCTAGGACTAGGCTAACATTAGAGCAAGTGAACTTGTAAAGTTGCTACTACTTACATGTTTCAAGTGATAAGTCATATTTGATGTCGATGAATCATAGGCAAATGTTTGGATTTCCTGCCGTTAACAATCTGTCCCTCACGTGACTTCGCCACTTCGTCGACCATCCAACTAATAAAATCCTGGTCGACCAAACCTTTTCTAGTGTACTAACGGTTAGTCAACTATTAGGGGGCAGCCCTAATTATTAAGAATTTTGTGAATCCAGTCCCTGGTACTTTTACTGATGATTTTTAATACCAGTACATGAGTGCAATTCATGACTGGTCTGTATTGGCATGAGATTTTGGTTTTCAGAAAGCCTTACAGCATCCATTGTCCTTAGGGATAATCACAACAGCTCCAGGTGTTTTTTTTTTTTGCAAAGGGCACTGAGTATCTAAAGTGCATTTAAAATCTTTTTTAAATTTATTTCATTTTCATATGCACATAGATAATAGAGGAACTAGATACCTAATCTTTTTCTTATCAGTGAGAAAACTGCCTATATCAGATGCATGTTGGTATGCACATTTTGAAGTGGTGTTGACATGTCATTTCCGTGGCTAATCAAGACCTATTAGAGTGTCTCGTTGCCATAGCTACCCCACTTCCAGCAATCACCATTACATACCCTCACTCTGAAATGTACAGCTTGCTTCAGTGCTTCCAACGTTATGCAGCTTCACATTTCTTACACCTGTACACTGATCTGCAAAGAACTGGATACTTTCTTTTGCAAACTTGATGCAACGGGTTTTAACTTGGGAAACTGCCTCTTCAAATCAAACCCCTACACCCACTCTCTCTCTCACACAAGCACAGTCTCACAGCCCTGTCAGAGCCAATCCATCTAGCCGTCGCCATGTGGCAGGCTCTCACCTTGAGGTGAGCTGGAGCATGGTGATTGACGGCATGCAGCGCTGCAGGATTTTTGACCTCTTAAGTGGTGATACCACTGACACTCCATCTTCTAGCATGGGATTAAGTGTTGTAGGGTAACACACAAAGCGGAAGATCCTGAATGTACTGAGATAGGGGGGAAGGGGGCTGATTTTGATGGGCTTTTGTCGCCATGGGCTGTTTGGTTCTGCCAATGACACTCTTGAGCCTCCTGCTTTGGTTAAACAAAGGGCATATTTGGGAGGGGCCAATATCCCCCCAAGTGACCTACCTGACACCCACATATGTGTGTAACCACAACTGACAAGTTTTTTTCTTCCCCAGGAGAAAGAGATGAAGCAGAAGCTACTGAATCCGCCTGAGGAACACAACAGCCAAACTGAACAACATGGCACTAAAGAGAATGGGGTGGGCTTTTTTAAAATGTGTGTCAGTACTTTATTGTTTGTATATGTGATGTAAGTTGTAGTTTAATTTATGCATTTGCGTGAAGCAGACACGAGCCACAATTGAGGTGGAGAAACAGAGGGAGGAAGACCTGGAAAGGCAAGTCCTACTCGCTGAACAACGGAAAGAAGAAGAGAGACTGCTTCAGGAAGAACGGGACAGAGAAGAACAGGAGCGAGTCAAAGCTGTCGAGGGTGAGTCACACTTTTTTGGTAACCAACACCCAAAGTTTCCCCAGAAGCATGATCAAACACACACTGACGCTAGAGCACATTCTGTGGTCTTGTCTCAACATGGCGGTTTTGAAATCAGCATGCTTTTAACCCAAAGCTGCTTTAATCGTACAAAGAGCTGAGCTAGGGGAAATGATCAACCTCACTCCTCGTGAGAATCAACCAGCTCTGATATCCTCTGTCAGCGGGTTAATTAACTCTTGATTGTGCTGCTGCTGATGGGCCTATCCACATTAATGTATTATGGATGAAGATCGAGCCTGCAGTTCTCTCCAGTGGCTTCTTCCTGAAGCTCTTTTAATCCTCCCAGCAGGGTGTGTCAGTCAGGGCCTTTAATGTCAGCGCATAAAGCACTTCTCCCCTTTATCTTGCCTGTGCCCTTTGATCAAATGTGCCTACTAAAGCTGCCTGATGGTTTGCTCTTATTGCTACTTGATTTTTGTTTGCCAGCTTTTCATCACCTTGGCCTAGGCACAAGTGGGCAGGTAATAAGTGTAAAACTTGGCTTTATTATTCTGTCATTCACTGATATGTTTTTGTGTTGTTCAGAGCGTGCACGTAGAAGGAAGCAGCGAGAGGAGAAGGCCTGGTTGCTTTCCCAAGGGAAAGAACTTCCCCCTGAGTTGCTAAATCTGGAGACCCACTCACCTATCCGTCGAGCACGTCGCACCAAAGAGTTGTAAGAACTCTGTTTTAACTCTCAAACTAGCTAATAGTCTCCCAACACACATTTGATGTTAATTTTACATGCTAATTAATATGTATAAGCTTTTATGTGTAGTTTTTTTATGGTGGTTGTTTGTTACTCACTTCTATTTCTGTATTGTAGTTATGACATGGATGACGATTACACTGCTCTCTACAAAGGTACGTTTGGACAATGGTGCTCGAGATGTGGTCAAACCACAGTGTTCGTTTCCCCATTCAATACTTGCAGCAGTTCCACTGAATTAATATAAAACTTTTTTCCCTTCAGTGTTGGAGGCCCTCAAAGCTCACAAAGACGCCTGGCCCTTCATGGAGCCTGTTGATGAGTCATATGCCCCAAACTATAATGAAATAATACAGGTGGGCATACAAGCCGTTATAAAGAAATTTATTTGGCCTTGTTAAGAAAAAAATCAATAAGATGTTAAAAATGTTTCATCAGACTCCAATGGACCTGTCCACCATTGAGAGAAAGCTGAATGATGGGGAGTACGTTGCTAAGGATGAGTTTGTGGCTGATGTAAAGCTTATGTTTGAGAACTGTCTGGAATACAACGGAGAAGAGAGTGGTAAATATGATCAAGATAAACAGTTTTGTTAGCCAGATTTGTGGCATCTAAGCAGAAGTGAAATTGTTTAACAGTAATCTACTCAACAAAATGTAGGAATGTGTAGCTGTGTTAAAAAATTAATAAGCAAAGCAAGTCATGCTACTAGTGGAAGTATGTGGAGAGGCTCTGACATTGATTAATAGAGAGTGATTGAGCTGTCCTCTAGTGCGCCAGGTCCTGCAGTGCCACAGAGACATTCCAGCCCCACAGCTCCCCTTCCTGGAGCCATCCATCCATCAGAATGCATTCCCCTGGGGGTGGTGGGGTCAGAGGTCAACTGTGGTTCTGTGACCTAGATGGTGTGCTTGCTCTGCATGGGGAGATGAGATCAAATGTGTGTGCGCTAATGCTTACCTGTCTGTATTTCCTCAGAATACACAATAATGGCTGAGTCCTTGGAACGCTGCTTTAGCCGAGCCCTACTGAAGCACTTCCCCTCTGAGGATGGCGACACAGACGAGGAGTTTCACGTGAGCAGTGAGGACCGTGACCGCAAGGATAAGAAAAAGAGCAAAAGTCACAAACAGTCAGGTCCTGAGAGCTTGATCAGAGCCACTGAGCAGGTTCAAAAACGCAAAACGTCCAATAGTGGCAAGGGAAACAATCAGCAACAAGACAAACTCTCATCCGCTTTACAACCCCCTCCTCCACACTACAGCAATGGTCCCCCATATCCTCATAACTTCTACCCAGGACAGCAACAGGCTGGCATGTTACATCCTGCTCAACAGGTTTGACCACACTCTCGGTTTCTAAATTTGTTTATTGTTTACAGCTGAAACAACAGCTTTGACTATTATACTGAAGCTCTCCCTGTGCACTTGTTATTGTCAGTACTTCATAAGAGATATGCTTTTTTTGCATACAGTTTCAACGACCTGCAGATCCTTCAGGACCAGGGATGTATGCTCAACGTATGATGATTGATCCCCAATATCCATATCCTGGACAGAGACCCCTCATGTCCAGGCCACCGGGGGAACATGGAACTCAGCATATACCTCACTACAACATGCAGGCATGTTATATTCAATCAGCAGTATTAGTTTTGATTATTTTAAAATTTGTAAACTCAACTCTTGATGGTTGTTTATAATGTTTATCTTTTTTTTATCAGGGTTCCCACATAAATGGTCCACATCTTGGTCCCAGATACCCAGTTGGACCTGATGGCCGGCCGCTTCAAGCTCCACATCAGCAACATTCCTATCCTGGTCCCACTCATGGTCCTTCTCTTGGCCCAAGGCCAATGGCCCTTCAGCCTGGAGGCCTCTGTGCCCCTCCACCTGAAGGCAAGATGTACCCTTCACGCCAACATCCAGAAGGGCAGTCCATGCAGCCTGTGGGGAACCGGTACTCTAGCCCAGGTGTCCCAATGCATAGTTCCTACCCTCCTTATGGCCCCCATGGCATGAACATGCCCAGGATGTGGCCACCACTGAACCATCAGGGGCAGCCGACACCTGGTGGACCTATGATGCAAGAACAGAGTGCGACTAGCCAACATCCATACAATCACAACATGGTCCGTCCTCCACACAATACTGGTTATGCAATGACAAATGGTCAATATAGAATGCCCTCTGTTAACTCCCAAGGTCCTACTGGCCAAAGACCTCCAGGGGCCCCTCAGGTCTCAAGGCCACATTTGGCATCCATGCTTGATAGTCCCGAGATGATCGCCCTCCAGCAGCTCTCGACCTCATCAACTCATCATGTTGGGAACTTTCAGTCCACCCCACAAAGTGGTGGTAATGCTTTAGTTTCTGCTACACTGTCTTCTCCTGAAAACCATCTCCTCAGGCCTTCTAGAGATTGTGTTGCAGACAACCAGCACACTCCAATATCCCCCAAAGGTAAGAGTGGTATTTCTGGCCATATTTTTGGCATTACACTATTGCATTTGATGAAAATTATATATGTTTAATGGCACCTCCATGATTTAACCACATTTTAACACCATTGTATATCCTGACAGGTTCAAGTCCAAAATCTGGTGATAAACAGTCAACCAAGACTGCTCTGACTGCTGACAGCCATTCTCTTCCCAATCCAACAGAAACATCTGAGCATCCTTCACTAGGAACAGCTTCGGCATCTATGTCCACTCAAAGTGCGGAAGGTCCCAATCATAATGAAGAAAGACGTAGACTGTCAAATCCAGAGGAAATCCACAATGGTGACCACCCAAATTCTCAAACCCAACCAGGTTGCCTAAAGCAAAAATTTGAGGATGATTCTTCATTTCCCCAAAATGGTCCTCAGCCAATGACCCATAAAACCCCAGATGAAACTCCCCAGCACCCCTCTCTACAAATCCATAGACATGTTCCACCACAGTTTCTTCAGAATGGTTCTCAACGTCAGTCTCAGAATGTTCCACCACATATTCTACAGAATCTTCCTCAACAGATGCCGCAAAATGCATCTAATCAGTACTTTCAGAATGGTTCACAGCAAATACCACACAATGGATCTGTCAGAGGCCCACAGACAGGACCTCTTCATGGAATGCCACAGATTCCACCTCAGGGGGGTCAGCCAGGTGTTCATCAGCCTGCAACTCTCAGCTCTCTACCTCCTAGCCACCCTGTATCCCATCCACTTGCTCAGCCCTCTCCGGCTGATCAGGGAGACCAAAGGCCTTGTGAGCCTACCAGCAGGAAAGTATCAGGTGAGAGTACAGCTCCCCAAGACAGCAGCAATGCTAACATGAGGACTGATTGTACCAGTGGGCTTTACAAACCCTTCAGTCCAAAGTCACAAACACAGCTGGTAAGGCAGGAGCCAGCACCCCTTCACAATCAGGTTCCTCCAGCACACTCTCAGGGTCCAGAGAGCAACACTGTGGCCCAATATGGTGTAAGTGAGCCAGCACACCAACACTTTGGCTCACAGATGGGTAGACCATTACACCCGTCAAATCACCAGCCTTACCCAAACCAGGGACCTCCATCACAGGGTAATAACCCACATCAAAATCCTGCACACTATCCTGGTTATCACCAGCAAGGTGTTCCATACCAGTATCGCATGGCTACACAACATCCTCAGGGCCACCCCAGCATGCATCCTCAGTTCCAGCAGCATCAGCAGTTCTATCAGCACCACCGACATGGCAGACCTGGATTTTCACCTGAGGAGTGGCCTAGACCTTCATACCAGCCTCAACACCCAATGATGCCCAATTCTTACCCATCACCATCCGTTGGAAGTTTTAATGGACGACACAAGGACAACAGCATGTCTCCACATGGCTCAGATGGATCTGGTGGGAGCTTAATGTCACCCAGTCCTTTACCCGATGGGTGTCATAGCAGTGCATTGGAGAATAGAGAGGATGGCAGCCCTGCCAAGCAAGCAAGAACTGAAGAGCCTTCTGAACGCTCAGAGAGCCCAAAAGAGATCTTGGACCTGGACAGCCACAATGCTACAGCTCGACATCGTACTTCAGCTCAGCTGCACCCCAGTTTCCCATATGGGCCTCGTGGCATGCATCCCAGCATGCAGCAAAGTGGTGCTCATCCACCCCATATGATGGCAAGTGGGCCATATTCTGGCCAGCAGTTTCCCAGTGCACATTTTGCACCACAGCATCCTCATCCACATTTGATGGAAGCTTTACAGAGGCCCCAGCACCTGCCTTTCTCTCCAGGTCAAACTCGAATGGCTATGTACAGGCATCCAAATGTTGCAGGGCACTTCCAGGGAATGATGGTTCCTCAAAGAGCAGTGGTTGCAGAACAGTTACTTCGCACTGGGTAAGAGATCTCATTTACTTCTCAAATCTTATGACATAATTGATCTGGATCCAGAAGAATGATCTACTTACACATTCATCAACATTTGTCTATATAATGCTTTAACATCAAATTTCCTTACCTGTAGTAACTCTTTTTCTTGACTGATAGGCACCAAATGTTGGGTACGCCATCTCCCAATGGCCCAGGCAATAAACAAGGAGTATGAAAAAAAAAAAAAAAAAAAAAAAAAAGATTTCTTTGGCAACCCGAGGAAAAAGAACACCTTCTACAACACTGCTATGTCCTGGAATATACAAGGAAATGGAGACCACAAGACAAATTAGGAAGATTGATTGTGAATATTTGCTGGAAAAAGGCAAGTTATTGTACCAATTGGAGCCCTGATCCTACCTACTTAGGAAAGAGGTTTGCTCAATGACCAGTGAAGAGCGGTGAATCTTCAGTCCTGTTAATACTGTTTATACTCCAATATACCGGTTTGCAGCTTCTCTTCTCAGCCTGGAATGTCTTTGGACTCATTCCCTACAAAGGAACAACATCTCCAAGCTCCTTTGCATGAGCTGTTTCTTAGGAAGTAAAGAAACTGAATTTCCTGCCAATGAGAAGAGCAAGATGCCATTTACCAGTTGGTGTTCCATTCAAATTAAACTCAGGTGTAGTAAAGAACGTACTGAGACTACTTTAGCTTTTTCCAAGCTCTATGGACAAACTATGTTGACTTGTTGAATGTTCTGTGAATGATTTTAGATGTAGTAATTCAACTCAAGGAATAAAAGATGGATCTTCTGCTCCACTGGGAAACGCCACACCTGGAGTGTGTTAACGATGTGGTGTTCATCTCAACTAAAGCATAGTATCCACTTTATTTCTGGTGATGTGCATTCTTTTTAATGCCACTTCAATTTGAAGATTGTCTTTGATTTTCTTAGACTGGCAGAGAATTTGGCTGCTCTATTTGTTATGCACTAGGAATAGTCTTTCATACTGGAATGAGTGGCCTTGGACTTAAATTAGATGTGTGCTTCTTAGTATGGGACTAAATTCTAACTTTTCACTTAAGCTGTCTCGATCTCTGATGTGTTGTCTTGTTCCTTATTGATGTGTCCTGCTAGATTATGTGTGCACAGAATGAATCAGATTTCAGATACAGACAGCTTTTGGGATTCCTTGAAGGCTGGTTTGTTTGTCACCTGACATCATTCCTCATTAATCATCAATCTTAAAATGTTTTTCACATATTGGAATGTAAGTTGAATTTGTCACAAGAAATAACCATCTGGAGTCACAAAACTAACAATGCATTGGATGAGAGAGTATATATCAGCCTTTACACTGACTTGTAAAAGTACCCTTGTAGCTCCTTTTATCAAATGGGAGAAATGTCGATATGCTCATATTTTACATGAATGCTTCCTCTTTTAATTCAATTTACTGAATATGTCCTCAGGGTGTAGTGGTTTTAATACGGGTATTGTCAAATTAATATTCAGTGAAAAAATTACAATGAAATGTCACTGGAACTGTGATTATCTTCAATTCATCCGTGAACTTCGGTACAGACACAGGAACCAAACAAGCAGTACTTGTGGTTAATGTCATTTGTCACTCTTCTTTGAATTAGTCTAATATTTGTTTTAAATGCTTTTTTTTTTTTCTATGGGGGAGGAGGGCTGAATGGAAAACGGAGTAGAATAGTTTTATTTTCATTGCTCCTACTGTCCTGCACTAACTGAATTACTTTGAATATCTGCTTGTTTTTTATGTGTCCTTGTGATCTGTCTGAATTACTATTTTATTCAGCTCATCAACAAAACATCAAATAGTAATGGCAATTTGTGAGAATATGGCAGCAAGAATATCTACCTCATAATGCCAGAATGTGGCACATTCTCTAATCCCGTCATAGATGCATGTAAAGATCTCTTTTTTTGGTCACTTGTTTGTACTCTGAAATACACTTTTTCATGATTGACGGCTTGATCCTTAAATCAACACTATAGCCTTAATATAGCCACTCGCAAAACCGAATGGTCATTATTAATTTATCAGTGCCAAGTTTGAACATGATTAAAACATCTGCATCCCACTTTTTGAATGTTGGTGTTTACAACCATAAGTGAAATGAAGGCACGGTTCAAATTTTTGCCCTCATTTTGTTTTATGGAATCCACACTTTAAAGTGGAAAAGAGGTTGTGCACCTTGTACAAAGGCTTTGACACTGATTTTTGTGGTACTCTGAGATCTTTTGTCCCAGAAACCTGTGATGGTGCATAATGATGGGCGAGTATTTTTGTGGACATGTGAACTGTTTATATGTATTTTATGAACTAGGGATATATATATATATATATATATATATACTAGCAGCTGTGAGTTGACATGGACGTTGTCCACTATTTTGTACCTGTCTTAGCTCATAAGTGAAGTTGTATCACTTTAGCAGTCTGTCAGAGGACTGTCCTACTCCACTGTTAATATGTAAAGGGATGATTTAGTTGTAATGAACTACAAGAATGTGTGAATTTTGCTGTGTACAGATGTTTTTATTTTTTTCATTCACTTATTGGTGGGTATTGGGTAACAGATCTGTATCTCTTGAAATCCACCCTTCAACATCTCTGCTGCCATCTATTCTGTCTGTACTAGTTAAGTAACTAGCTGGTAAAATGTGAATCATATTTATTTGCTCTTATGTTTTGTAAAATTTTGTCTTTTTAATATAAAAGTGTTTTCTTTTCATGTTTGTTTTGAAACGGTTCACTTTACCTCAGTAGCGAAGATGGAATCCAAAACGACACCTGTAACTTTCATTATGTGAAGTTTACAAGTTCTTATCTGAATAACAAATTATTTTGGAAATGGACCGAAGTATTTTCTATACTGTACATTTCTTAGAATAAATTACGTTTCATTAGATTTTGCTCGTTTTCAAGTTGTCAATTTTCTGTGCATTTCCCCTTATGAAAACGTGCGTGGCACTACTAAAAGTATGTGGCATTACCTGAACCATGGTACAGTGACCTTTTACTTTGATTATGAAAGAATACCATGGTATTGTAAATGTTGAAAAAACCATGGTACCTTTTTTGATAGTGGGAACTTAGTTAACATGCATGGTTCCACAGACCAGGCTTAAACCTAGTCCCATACTAAAATGCATGATTGAGCTGTCTTAACTGAAAGCAACTTGCACTAACAGTAATGTTTAAGGCATGTTTACTTAAATATCCAACTATAGCCTACTCCTAGTTTAATCCAAGCCCTGTCTGTGACAACAGGCCATAATGTAATAATGACTTAGTTCTAAGCTTGATTACAATTTTTAACTACTCGTTAAAGGGTTAGTTCACCCAAAAATGAAAATAATGTCATTAGTTACTCACCCTCATATCGTTCTACACCCGTAAGACCTTCGTTCACCTTCGGAACACAAATTAAGATATTTTTGATGAAATCCGATGGCTTAGCGAGGCCTGCATAGACAGCAATGGTACTTCCTCTCTCAAGATCCATAAAGGTACTAAAAACATATTTAAATCAGTTCATGTGAGTACATTGATTCTACCTTACTATTATAAAGCGACAAGAATATTTTTTGTGCACCAAAAAAACAACATAACGGCTTTTTAACAATATCTAATGATGGCGGATTTCAAAACACTGCTTCGTGAAGCTTCAGAGCTTTACGAATCAAATAAGTGGATTGGAGCGCCAAAGTCACGTGATTTCAGCAGTTTGGCGTTTGATACGCGATCCGAATCATTGATTCGACTCAAAAGATTCATAACGCTCTGAAGCAGTGTTTTGAAATCGGCCATCACTAGATATTGTTAAAAAGCATTTTTTTTTTTTTTTTGGCGCACAAAAAATATTCTCGTCGCTTTATAATATTAAGATGGAACCACTGAACTCACATGAACAGATTTAAATATGTTTTTAGTACCTTTATGGATCTTGAGAGAGGAAGTACCACTGCTGTCTATGCAGCCCTCGCTGAGGCATCGGATTTCATCAAAAATATCTTAATTTGTGTTCCGAAGATGAACGAAGGTCTTACACGACATGAGGGTGAGTAATTAATGACATTATTTTCATTTTTGGGTGAACTAACCCTTTAACTGACATGGTTATCAAGATA
>RJVU01018281.1:1009788-1032074 GCA_003731715.1 Anabarilius grahami
ATATATATATATATATATATATATGTATATATATATATGTGTATACACACACACACACACACACACAAAAGAATATTATATATGGACAGACAGACGAAATATTCATGTGCTAGTGAACTCACAAGAAGTCTCAAAGATTTCAGTCAGGGTTCAAAACGCCTGAGAAAACTCACTGGAGATGATAATAGTGAAATATATCACGTTCTTATTCATCACCCGTCTCTTTATGGACATTTAAACTTTGGAAAACAAGACCGAAATTCAGTTAAATATATTAGCCATATTTTGAATACGCTGACAAATCTTTGTCCTCTCAGGTCTTTTGTCCACGCGCAGTGGCACACAGCAGAGCCAATGATCTTCAAGCAAAAACACGACGTCACTTTCTGTTTTGAAGCCTGCTGAAGTCGACCAAGATCGGTTCAAAACAATAACTTGCCGGTGTCCTTGTAGAGATACATTAGATTCAAAAGCCAGGTAAGACTTTTTTTAATGCACTGTGTTTCGGAATGCATTTATTTTTCTGTAAGTTTATTTGGGAATAACCGTTACTGGTGAAGATTTAATGTGATTTGGTGAAAACCTCTTTACATGATAATTAACGTTAAAAGCTGAAATTCGACAGACGTTTATAAACTATATCAGCATTGAATTATGAAGAAAACGTGACAACAGCTATACAACTTAATCATGACTGATAATAGGTAGACTGCTGTGTGTCATGTGGGTTGTTTACAAGTTATTGGGTCTGTAACAGATGTCACGTTGTTTTAGAAGGATTGATAGATTTAATTTATATCATATGTCATAGTTTATATTTTGCTTATAGAAGTAAACTGTTGCAAACAGCTGCCAGCTGATTTTCCATTGGTATAAGGGAACAGTTGTGGTTGATGGTTGAAACTGGTCTCAAAGTAACAGAAAAAAAGAAGTGAAGCTGTGGGCAAAACCCCTTTTCTTCATAACTGCAGACCTCGCAGGTAACGGCAGTCTCACTACTGCTAGTACATTCAGCCTAAACCAGTCAAATGAAAAAGTATTTTCCCCCTTAAAATATAAAAATAAAAACATGTTTAAATGAATGTACATTCACATGAAATTATGACATATTAATGAGTTCATAATAAAAAGAGGACCCCCTTAAATTAATAAATTTTACTCTCATAAATTATTAATCATGGGTGAGACAAATGCATATTTCTACTCACTTTATTTTGTTCATTATAATTTAATAAATTAGAATCATAATCAATCATGGTTGAAATGGATACGGTAATGGAAAACATTTACTTTTGCGTGGCACTGCATCATCTGGCAGTATTAAATATCAGTATTATCAGCCATTGAAGCATAAACAAAAAATCCTGTAGTGCACATTTAAAGGTGCAATATGTAAGATTTTTGCAGGAAAATATCCAAAAACCACTAGGCCAGTGTTATATATTTTGTTCACTTGAGTACTTACAATATCCCAAATGTTTCCAACTATTTGTAAACCGTGAGAAAATTGCAATTTTATCCAAGGCTCCGGGACGTGTGAGGAGTCGCCTGTCAATTGCATCATACCCGCGTTACAATCGGTTTCCGGTTTTATTATGTAGAAACCATGGAAACACCAAAGACGCTTTAATATATTACATGTTTTAATAGACAAAGGAACAACTGTTTTGATATATTTATAGACAGAAAACGAATTGTTATATAGCTCAACACGTTTAGTTTTATTGTTTAAATCTAATTTTCTTGATTTTTTTTTTGCGAGTACCATGCTTTACCATGCCTCAGAGAAAAACACTATTTTGTGAAGTAGCTAACATAGCTTAATCAGAAGCAGCTTTATTTTTAGTAACAGTAATACAGCATTTTCTCCATCATACAATCTGTTTTTAAAATTAATTGCCATTTTTCAACACAAGCCATCCAGCATTTATTAATGATATTCTTATATCAATCTATCCTACTGCAGTGTGCAACAGTGTCTCACAGCAGCTGCCCAGCGAACGCTCAGAGTAACGTTATAAAATCATTTTCAACACTCTCAAATGTATCTAATATGATAAACAGAGGTGTGTTACCTCATACTCATGACCAGAAAAGCGGAAGCGGCGCCGGCAACTGTGGCATAATAAAAGTTCCGCTTCTCGTGAGGCATGTGTTGCACAATCGCTCCAGCGGCCTCGTTCAGCTCCCACAACACTCGGCCCTGCTCTGCTTCATACTAGAGTAACGTTAATAATCGCATCCATGAACATGATTTCTTTCCGAGTCCTATCCCAATTCTTTTGCACAGTCTGTTGAGATGGAGACCACATGTTCCAAGATTCCGCGCTCAAACTTGGCGTCATCAAGCTACGCCTTTGTTTTGAATAGGCTTCTAGCGACCTCTACAAACAGAAATCTTACATATTGCACCTTTAAGTAATTAACAATCCACTTGTTTATTCCTTTTCACCATTAGCACAGAGATCAGTGGTTGAATTACATCACAGCCATGCACACACTGACACTAAGGGACCTGATGTGGATATGGATGCTGTGTCTGTGGTGTGCATCATGTAACTGTGGACCAGATCCCAGGAAGCGGGAGGCTCTGATAAGGCTGGAGGCATCTAGACGGATAGGAGGCAACATAACATTGGACGAGAGAGAGAAACTGCTTGACTCAAAGCTTCAGAAAATGAAGCAGCATGATATGGAAGCAGGACCGTTCCCACCGTCTATGCATTTCTTCAAGGCGAAGCGCTTCATCGATCAAAGTCCTGTTTTTAATTTGATTCAAAGGATGCCCAAAGGTGCAGTAATCTAATGATGCAGAGATATTGTATAGTTTGTGATTTGAATGTATAATAATCAGATAAACAAATAATATATACTACAGTTAAAAAAAGTTTGGAGTCACTAAGATGTTTTTTGAAAGAAATGAATACTTTCAGCAAGGATCAAAAGTGACAGTAAAACCATTTATAATGTTACAAAGATTTCTATTTCAAATAATGCTGTTCTTTTGTACTATTCATCTAAGAATACTGTATTTTTTTTACAGTTTCCACAAAAATTTTAAGCAGCACAACATTAATAATAATAATAAAAGTTTCTTGAGCATCAAATCAGCATATTAGAATGATTTCTGAAGGATCATGTGATACTGAAGACTGGAGTAATGATGCTGAAAATTCAGCTTTGCCATCAAATAAAAAAAATAACATTATAAAATTATTAAAATATAAAACCATTAATTCAATTCTAATAATATTTCACAATATTACTATAAATGCAGCCTTTTGGCTTCTTTTAAAAACATTAAGAACTTTTGAATGGTAGTAAATATATATAATGGTATATAAATATAGGCTCCACATAGACTTAAGTATGTTGATTTATCCAATTTATCATTTGTCCAGGTGCGGCCCTTCATGTTCATGACTTTGCTATGGTAGATGTGGATTGGCTAGTGAAGAACGTGACCTACAGGGAGAACTGCTACGTGTGTTTCACAGATGTGCAAACCGTGCAGTTTATCTTCTCTTCTGGACAGCCTGCATCTCGTCCACACTGTTCCTCATGGACCCTGCTCAGATCCCTCAGGGAGAAGATTAAAAACAGCACCGATTTGGACAACAGGTAGAGCCTGAGAAAACTGCTGTGAATCTGAGACTGTAGCTGAGGGATGTTTGTCTCAAATTTTCATTTGCCTCCACAGTTTCATTCGAAATCTCACACTCTTCACTGAGGACCCAGACAGAGACTATCCTAGCCAAGATATTGTGTGGAAGAGATTTGAACAGGCGTTCTTGGTGGCCTACGGTCTGGTCACCTATGCACCTGTGTTCAAAGACTACCTCTATGAAGGTCTCAGACAGTTTTATGAGGACAACATCATGTTTGTGGAAATCAGAGCACTTCTGCCAGCGGTATGAATAAATTTACCCTTGAAAAAATACAAAATCCATTTAATATGATGGAAGCTTGTTTCCACCACGGAATAAAACATAAAGGTAATTGCGACATTTTATCTCACAATTCTGACTTTTTTTCTCTCAATTGCAAGTTCATATCTCAAATATGTGACTTTTTTTCCTCACAATTTTACGTTTATATCTCCCAATTGCAAACTCGTAATTTCGAGTTTACATCTCGCACTTCTAACTTTTTTATGGAAGCTTGTTTCCCCCACCGAATAAAAAGGATAATTGTGACTTTTTTTCTCACAATTGCGAGTTTATATATCACAATTCTGACTTTTTTCTCACAATTGCATAATATAAAGTTGCAATTGCGAGTTATAGTCAGAATTGTATGATATAAAGTCGCAATTGCATGATATAAAGTCAGAATTGTGTGATATAAAGTCGCAATTGTGGGTTATAAAGTCAGAATTGCGAGTTATAGTCCAATTCTTTTCTCAGAATTGTGAGTTTATATCTCACAATTCTGACGTTATATCTCATAATTCTGACTTTATATCTCGCAATTCTGATTTATAACTCGCAATTGCATGTTATAAAGTCAGAATTGAGAGATAAAATGTCACAATTACCTTTTTTATTCAGTGGCGGAAACAAGCTGCCATACTTTTTTCCTCAGAATTGCGAGTTATAATTCTATTTTGTTTTGTGGTTTCCACCGCAGAATAAAAAGGTCATTGCAACATTTTATTGACTTTTTCTCTGCATTGCGAGTTTATCTCTCACAATTCAGACTTTTCTTCTCAGAATTTGCGAGTTTATATCTCACAGTTATGACTTTTTTTCTCAAATTGTGAGATATAACTTTTTTATTTTTTTATTCCATGGTGGAAATAAGCTTCCAGATAAAATAGAATGTACAATAAATAAAAATTAATATGTGCTCATGTTTATTTGAAAATATGAAGACATATGAACTTGATGGCAGACTGAATGATAAAGATTGGAGTATGCGGGCCTGCCAGGAAGTTGTGAGAAGATTTACAGCACACTACCCAGACTTCTTAGGTGCTCGGGTTATTTTTACCGTCCACAGGTGAGATAAACATTGAACTAGTTCAAATATTTGTCTTATTCAAGAAGATTTGAATGAATAGAAATCATTTCCTGTTGCTCTTAGGGGAATAAATGCAACTGAGGCAGTGAAGGCAGTGGAGGAAGCAATGGCACTACAAAGGAACTTTCCAGATATCATGGCAGGTTTTGACTTTGTGAGTATTTGATGGTTCAGTGATGAGCATATTGCTGAAATACACAATATGTGAATAAACTTTAGAATTTTTATAACTCCAGGTAGGACAAGAAGACCTTGGCAGACCTTTGTGGTACTTCAAGGACGCTTTGAGTCTACCTGAAGACAGGGGTGTTAACCTGCCCTACTTTTTTCACGCAGGAGAGACAGGTTTCCTTTGACATCTTTGTTCTTTCATCTGGTACAAAGCAGTGTAACTCAAAGTCGTCCTTTAGGCTCAAAAAGATTGAGTGCTTGTTCTTTTTTCTCAGTTGCTATAGTAACTTTATTCGCTTTTCCCACACAGATTCACAGGGAACAGATGTTGATCAGAACATCATGGATGCTCTTCTTTTCAACACCACACGTATTGGTCATGGCTTTGCCTTGGCACGTCACCCTCTAGTTAAAGAGATGTCTAAAAAGATGGGCGTACCAATTGAAATCTGCCCCATCTCAAATCAGGTACATCATCATCACTCATTATGCCTTTAAAGTCAAAAGGGATCCTATGTACTTCCTTAATGCATGTTCCTCGTTTTATTGTTTAAGTGTTAATCAGTAGCCAAAGAGCTATTTAGGTACAGTCAAACCAAAAATTATTCAGACATTTTTGATAAACATTCTTCATACAGTGGACTACCAGTAAAATTTATAAAAATTTGGAACCAAAAATTATTCAGACACTTTGACTTGACCATGTTTTGCTTAAGTGTTATCTGACATAAAAAGAAAATTTTTTTCTGACAGTTTAACTCTGAGATCATGTCATATTTTATTACCATTGTTTTAAACTATAGTGAATAAACTATATTAATGAATGAAATGTTCAAGGTGTCTGAATACATTTTGGTTTGACTGTATATTCCCATTTATATTTAGGTAAAATCACAATTCTGATGAATGTCCATGTCTGTTTGTGATAATTATAAACATGCTACAATCACAACATGTTAACAGTTAATAAATGAGAGAAATAGTGAAGAAAATATCAATATAATAAATATGTAGTAATAATAATATAGAAAATATAAATGTATGTATTATGTAATATTAATATATAAATGATAGTATGTAAATATTCTACTAATTTATTTATTTATTTATTTTCAAAGTTATGTTATGTTTTAGGTCTGTTTTTTATGAAATGTACTATTTTAAATTTATATACACTATTGTTCAAAGTTTGAAGTCGGTAAGATTTTAAAAATATTTTTGAAATAAGTCTCTTATAGTCACCAAGGCTTCATTTATTTGATAAAAGTACAGTAAAAACAGTAATATTGTGAAATATTATTACAATTTTTTTTTAAACTATTTTTAAAATGTAATTTATTACTGTGGTGATCCTTCAGTAATCATTCTAATATGTCGATTTGATGCTCAAGTAACATTCCTTATTAGATCATTGTTAAAAACAGTTGTGCTGCTTATTATTTTTGTGGAAACTGTGATGCATTTTTCCCCAGGACAATTGATGAATAGTAAGTTCAAAAGAACAGCATTTATTTGAAATAGAAAACTTTTATAACATCATAAATGTCTTTACCGTCACTCTTGATCGATTTAATGCGTCCTGCTGAGCAAATTTATTAATTTATTTCAAAAACAAAAATAAAAAATCTTACTGTTTCCAATCTGTAGGTTATCTTGCTGTTTTGGTAAATATTTCAGCTTTCCACTATGCTCCTCTTTGTCTTTTTCAGTCTTTGCTATATTTATGTTTCATTGCAGCTGTCTGAATAGCCACTTATTTGAAAAAACGAATAATGCTGTGACTCTTTGTCAGGTGTTGAAACTGGTCTCAGACTTGCGGGACCACCCGGCGACAGTGCTGATGGCTGAAGGTCATCCTGTAGTGATCAGCTCAGATGATCCAGCTCTCTTTGGGGCCACTGGCCTTTCACACGATTTCTATGAAGCCTTCATGGGCTTTGGAGGAATGAGCTTTAATTTAGGCACATTGAAAGAGCTGGTCATAAACTCCCTCAGGTAACACAAGTGCCATATTTTAGGATTTTTAGGATGAGTTTGTGAGTTTATATGCTATTTATTTGTAACTTATCTTGCTCTTCATTTCTAGGTACAGCTCATTGCCAAGTCAAAGAAAGAAAAAGGCTATTGAGGTTTTGCTGGTAAAATGGGACAAGTTTGTCTTGGAAAGTTTACTTTGACAGGTAGTTTCTAAACCAGGACAATTGTAAAGGCATTGTTTACAGGATGTTTTCCCCTTTTGTTTATCATATTGGTGAACTTACTGGGGTGTGAACTTCATGTGAAGAACTTAATGTAATATCTTGAGCTGACCTGTGCTGCCATCTGGTGCAGAACCCGTGTACTGATCGTCTGTACTTCCACTCAAACAAAATGGAGGACTCTTTTGTAAATACTAATTGTGATTTAAACTTTGCATGACAGCAGCATATAGGTGTTTACAGTGTAGAACACTCTCAGGACACCTGATAAACCATAAAACTTGTGATTTATAATGTCAGTTCTTTTAAATGAGAGAAAAAAGGTAAATATTAAAGTTTTGAAGAGTATATTTTTACTTTAATGACCTCGGCAGGTTGTTTTAAGTTACCTGATTTCAGTTGTTTATGAATATGTAACTCGTTTTGTTTATAACATGAATGTTTAAATAAAGAAAAACTACTGTGACAACTCCATATAATTTTTGCCATCTTTGTGACCTATTAAAAATTGTGCAGCTTCCACTGGAGTCCCCCGTCTATTTAAAGCCAAGGTGTTGACTGTAAAATGATACGGTCTATTGTCCTCGATCGCTGAGCCCTGATGGTGTTCGCCTTTCAGGTTCCCGCTGTAAAGTTTATCTGCTGCTGGTATTGAACTGGGAAAAGTAGCGCTCGTCTGGAATGTTGGTGGACAGATCCTGAAGTTGTTTCTTCCTGTAAATGGAAACAGTGCTTGCATTTGTTACAAAATATATAACTCAAGTAACAGAATTGTTTTTTAGAATTCATTAGATTTTATTTTCAGTTTTCATTATAATTTAAGTTTTAGTAATTTTGTTGTTTTTGTCATTTGTATTAGTTTTTTTTATTTCTATTTAGCTTTAATTTATTTTTATTTCAGATTGTTTTTTAGTAAGTTTAGTACTTTAATTTAGTTTCCAATGATATGTTTCTAATTTTCCTTTAAGTTTTTTATGTAATATTGTCTACTGACTAACTTACTGACTAGTTTTTCATGTAAAATAATCTTCTGACTAACTTTAAAAGCAAAAATCATCTCTCTAAGCAGAGTTTGTTAAAGTATGATGCCTGCAAATGGAAAAAACTGCACAAAAATGGCAGAGAAAATTCAAAATGGCTGACTTCCTGTTGGGTTAAGGCTATGGCTCCAAGAGACTTTTTTTTTTAAGTTATAGGCTTTATGTCGAACTTCACATGAACAAACAGGAAAACAGGTCTCATCGCATCCTTTTGTGTTAACAGCAGTATGAACTGACGGCGATATCAATCAGCTCAATCATTTTTTACTGTTGCCATTTTATTACATTTTAATTTCCAAATGTTAGTTTGAAAAAAAAACTTTTAGATATCAATCTCCATATGCGATGGACATCGGTTATGCTCATGTTAGGTAGCTCCTTTGAAGGCATCTTGAGTAAAACAGCTCTATATTTAAGGAAGCACATACTAAAGCCTGAACCGCAAGCAATGCAACCTGTTTTACAGAATACAGAAGTTTGTTGGCATGTTAGCAGAACCTGATTTCAACAAGTGCAACATGTTTATGGATCAACATTCCAATCAACCAATCAGATTTGACTGACAAGTTTACAGTTTATGTCAAGTTAAAGGGATAATTCACCCAAAAATGACAATTTTGTCATCATTTACTCCCCCTCAAGTTGTTCCAAACCTTTATACATTTCTTTGTTCTGCTGAACACAAAGCAAGATATTTGGAAGAATAGTAGGAAAAAAATATTATATTATGGTAGTCACTAGGGGGCGAGATCTGCTTGGTTACAAACATTCTTCCAAATTGTGTTCAGCAGAACAAGAAATGTATACAGGTTTGGAACAACTTGAGGGGAAGTAAAAGACAACATTTAAATTTTTGGGTGAACTATCCCTTTAAGGCTTACAACCAGGGTTACGTGCTTCTGCATCAGTGTTATTCACATATCATTTCCCTCTGAAATGATAGGGTTAGGGATAGGGTTGGACTACATTTTCGGACCGGAATGTTGTTCCAGGATCAACAAAATATGTTGACCCAGGAACTCGGCAAAATCAGGACGTACAGGATGTGCCTTCAGAATTTATTTAAGGTAGCGCGAGGGGCGCTACATGGAAATTTAGTAGTTTGCACTATCGAGTCATTTTGCCTCAATGACTTCTGCAACCCATATCAGATGTCAATTTGCACCATTTCTGAGATGTGTGCAAAGTCTCATGAGTTTTTGAGCATGTTTACGACCTCAAAAATTGAAGTTATTTCAGAGAAGACAACGAAGAAGAAGAATAAACGGAGCACTTCCACGTCCTCACAACATCAGTGCTTTCAAATGAATTAAAATTATTGTAAAACATTAATTCAGTAGTGTGTGCTAATCAAATATAGCCAATCAAACCCATTGTAACTCACTGAGCATCATGGGCCTGGGCCAGCTGTGCGTTGGTGTTGTCCAAAGCCCTGCGCAGCTCCTTATTAAAGCGCGCTTGCTGTCTTTCTAGCAGCAGTGCAGCACGGGCTGATGTCATGTGCTCGTGATGCTCCTGAAGCTCCTTCTCCCGTTGCTTCATGACAGCACTCTGCACATATTTGTTTGGTTTTATACTTGTATTTTGATCTTTTGCAACATTTCATGATGTTACTTATTAATAAATAAAAGTTGCAAAAGTCATTTTTGGGCTTTACCTTCCTATCTTCTGCTTGCTGCAGCTGGTACTGTGTGTACTGCTGGAGCTCTTTAGGACTCATTCCCTTGTAACAGTCCCTGCGCAGGCGAGACAGACCCAGCACACTAACATTCTGTTCAGGATTTTCCATCAGCAGGTCCCCATTTAGCTGGTTCAGGATGTCCGTCTGGTTGTTCTCCTCTTCCTCATGCTGCTCTTGTAGACGTCGATTTGTGATTTCTGCAGCCTGTGGTCAAGCAGCAGCAAGGAACAATGGGAAAATTATAGTTCTTTGTGAATTATAAAGCTTATTTTCTTCTTTTTGTCTCTATTTTGTGGACTTAAAGGGATAGTTCACCGTAAAATGAAAATTTTGTCATCATTTGCTCACCCTCAAGTTGTTCCAAACCTGTTTGAGTTTCTTTCTTCTGTTGAACACAAAAGAAGAATTTTAAAAAATGTTGGTAACCAAACAGTTGATGGACCCCATTGACTTCAATAGTATTTTTTTCCTACTATGGAAGTCAATGGGGTCCATCAACTGTCTGGTTACCAACATTCTTCAAAAATATCTTCTTTTTTGTTCAACAGAAGAAATAAGATTTGGAACCACTTGAGGGTGAGTAAGTAATGACAAAATTTTCATTTTTGGGTGAACTATCCCTTTAAGTCGTCAGTGACTCACCAGTGCCAGGTTAAAGTTTTTGGTGGCGATGGCTGTAGCTCTTTTGCATTGTTCCTCCATTTTCTGCAATTCAAGAGCTCGGTTGTCCAGAGACAGTCTGCTTTGATCATACTGATGCACTATACAGTTTGTAAAAAGAGAAAACATTGATACTAAGGCAGGGAAAAATAATATAGGCTGTTTTTTTACAAGATTAATGGGTAAAGGCCCATTCACACCAAGAATTATAACTATAAATATAATCATAACGATAACTATATTAATGTCCGCACCAGTGGACGATAACGCTTTAATTTTTGTCATCAGCCACTTTAAATGCTCACGCTCTTTAAAGGGTTAGTTCACCCAAAAATGAAAATTCTGTCATTTATTACTCACCCTCATGTCGTTCTACACCCGTAAGACCTTCATTCATCTTCGGAACACAAATTAAGATATTTTAGTTGAAATCCGATGGCTCCGTGAGGCCTCCATAGGGAGCAATGACATTTCCTCTCTCAAGATCCATAAAGGTACTAAAAACATATTTAAATCAGTTCATGTGAGTACATTGGTTCAATATGAATTTTATAAAGTGACGAGAATATTTTTGGTGCGCCAAAAAAACAAAATAACGACTTATTTAGTGATGGCCGATATTGAACCACTGTACTCACATGAACCGATTTAAATATGTTTTTAGTACCTTTATGGATCTTGAGAGAGGAAATGTCATTGCTTCCTATGGAGGCCTCACTGAGCCATCGGATTTCAATTAAAATATCTTAATTTGTGTTCCAAAGATGAATGAAGGTCTTACGGGTGTAGAACGACATGAGGGTGAGTAATAAATGACAGAATTTTCATTTTTGGGTGAACTAACCCTTTAAAACAGGAGAGATTCTGATTGGCTGTCAATGTTTTATCATTCATCAGCTGGTTATTGTTATAGTTGTGGTGTGGAAACTATATGTTTATCGTTATCATTTTAATTATCGTCTTTGGTGTGAACAGGGCTTTAATAACTCAATAATAAAATTGTCATTACAAAAATATAGGAAACATTTTTTAGAATACAAATTATTGGTTAAGCAGTTTATTTGATTTCTCAGCCAATTAGAAGCAATAGATAAGAAAAAATAAAACCTGTCAATTAGACGAAGGTCAGTAAAAAAAAAAACATTTCTGTCCCCTTCGCATCTGAAACTACAGCTTAGCCCCTGCATAATCTACAGTTTTCAGAAAGAATAAAGCCAAACATTCAAGACTGGGACCAAAAATCACTGAAAATTGGTAAAAAATGAATGAGTTTTTAGGCCTTCCATTCATCAAGTGAATTTACCTTTTTCTTGTAGCTGTTGTTTTGCTCGCTCCAGTTCTTCTTGCTGTTGTAGGCTCCATACTCTGAGCTGCTCCTGCTGGTTTCTCAGCCGGTCCTTCTGGGCCAGATCTTCTCCAGTCAGTCCCGGAAGTATCCGCACCCCTTCCTGCTTCTTCAGCAGCTCTGGGTCGTTCAGATCAAACTCACGTCTGCAGGTAGTTTGTTGGAATTGTTGCCTAAATTGCACGATGGCTTCATTCAGCAGACGCTCATCTTTCTTCTGACGCTGCTCCAGGACACAGGCTACATGATCACTGCACAGCAGGTCATCAGCTGAAAACACACAAGAGAAGAAGGTTTTGAGTCAGCCTCAATGTAGATATTATGACTTATGTTATTCAAGTTAGGGATGAACATTATATCGGCCACCATATCGGTATCGGCCGATATACATTACAGTCCAAAAGTTTGGAACCACTAAGATTTTTAATGTTTTTAAAAGAAGTTTCGTCTGCTCACCAAGGCTACATTTATTTAATTAAAAATACAGTAAAAAACAGTAATATTGTGAAATATTATTACAATTTAAAATAACTGTGTACTATTTAAATATATTTGACAAAGTAATTTATTCCTGTGATGCAAAGCTGAATTTTCAGCATCGTTACTCCAGTCTTCAGTGTCACATGATCCTTCAGAAATCATTCTAATATGATGATTTGCTGCTCAATAAACATTTATGATTATTTTCAATGTTGAAAACAGTTGTGTAGTTTTTTTTTCAGGATTCCTTGATGAATAGAAAGTTCAAAAGAACAGCATTTATCTGAAATACAAAGCTTCTGTAGCATTATACACTACCGTTCAAAAGTTTGGGGACAGTAAGAATTTTTATTTTTATTTTTTTGAAAAGAAATTAAAGAAATGAATACTTTTATTCAGCAAGGATGCATTAAATCAATCAAAAGTGGCAGTAAAGACATTTATAATGTTACAAAAGATTAGATTTCAGATAAATGCTGTTCTTTTGAACTTTCTATTCATCAAATAATCCTGAAAAAACTGTTTTCAACATTGAAAATAATCATAAATGTTTATTGAGCAGCAGATCAGCATATTAGAATGATTTCTGAAGGATCATGTGACACTGAAGACTGGAGTAATGATGCTGAAAATTCAGCTTTGATCACAGGAATAAATTACTTTGTGAAATATATTCAAATAGAAAACAGTTATTTTAAATTGTAATAATATTTCACAATATTACTGTTTTTACTGTATTTTTAATTAAATAAATGTAGCCTTGGTGAGCAGACGAAACTTCTTTTAAAAACATTAAACTCTTAGTGGTTCCAAACTTTTGAACTGTACTGTATGTTCTTTTTTAATGTTATCGTTATCGGTCCGATAAGAAAATTTGGCCGTTATATTAAAGCCTATAAATAATGGATTATTTCCTTCAGCTGAGACTCCTCAGATGTGCACTGTTCTCCATGATAGTTTTGTATTGCTTGAAATATGATTGGAATTACATTGAAAAGGAAACTGTTGAAGGGATAGTTCACCCAAAAATGAAAACGATCCCATGATTTACTCACCCTCAAGCCATCCTAGGTGTATCTTTCAGACGAACAAAATCGGAGATATATTTAAAAATATCCTGGCTTTTCCAAAATGTATAGTGGTAGTGAATGGGGAGCCTGTTTTGAAGCCAAAAATAAATATAATGGATATAAATATAATCCATACGGCTCCAGGGGGATAATAAAGGCCTTCTGAAGCGAGATGATGGGTTTTTGTAAGAAAAATATCCATATTTAAAACTTTATAAATTAAAATAACTAGCTTCCGCCAGAAGACCGTGCGCATCCTGCGCAAGTCGACTTGCGCCAAATGAGTAACACCTGACGCGACGTATGACGCAGGATGTAGGAGTATCATAAGCTTAGCCGCCTCTCACGGTACAAACAAATAGGGCTGTGCAACAAACTCAAGCTCCTCTTCTCTTATATCGAAATCGTTCGATATTTCTCTTTAAAGTTTCTCGTTTTAGACTTCTAATTCATGACCGGTGCACATCCTCATTTGTCATTCCGTTGTGCGTCAGGTCAGAGTTCACTCTTCCGCCGCAAAACGAGCATACGGCCGTCGGCCGGAAGCTAGTTATTTTACTTTATAAAATTTTAAATATAGATATTTTTCTTACAAAATCCCATCGCTTCATTTCAGAAGGCCTTTATTAACCCCCTGGAGCTGTATGGATTATTTTTATGATGAATGGATGAATGCATTGATTTTGGGCTTCAAAACACGCCCCCCATTCACTGCCATTATAAAGCCTTGGAGAGCCAGGATATTTTTAAACACATCTCTGATTGTGTTCACCTGAAAGAAGAGAGTCACATACACCTAGAACGGCTTAAGGGTGAGTAAATCATGGGATCATTTTAATTTTTGGGTGAACTATCCCTTTAAGTGCAACATGTGCAGCACAACATAAAATGCACAAAAAACTTGTACTTGTCAAAGTATGATTAAATAAATATTTTGTGATAATAGATCCAGAATAAACAAAAATACTTTAAAAATCAGTATTACATTTTTGAAAATTAAAATCATTTATTTTGATTGTTGCAGGTTCTGGTCCTCACACAACTCACCATAGACTTTCAGTTCATTTGCTTCGCGTTGGTCTTTCTCTCTTCGTTCTTTAACTTGATGGTCGATAGCATCCTTGTCAAGCTGTCCAAGATAGAAAACAACAAAACTAATTTGTAAATGCTGTTTACAGCTGTATAAAACATGTCTCCAGCAAACAGACTTACTCCAATCGTGCGGACTTTGTCATTAAAGATCCTCTCTCGGCGTTGCAGCTCCCTGTTTCTCTTTCTGTCGAGTTGAACAGCTGTTATTCGTTCTGACAGAAGCTCAACTTGATCCATTGTATATCAACACTATAAATCGATATAGCGAGCAATACAATGAAATGTTTCAGTCGACCAGCTGGATGTCACGAAACGAGAAACCCACAAACAAACACGTTGCTAAGAGACTGAATATACATGTTTGAAAATGGCGCCCTCTTTCTGTAATTTCTCATGTTGCATAAACTTAAAATTGAAAGTTAGTCATCTAATTATTTTTCTTCAAGACTGGTCCTAATCTTTTAAGTCAGTTAAATCATTGGTCTAATTGGAACTGAAAAAGTAAGATTGATCACCCACCCCTTAGTTTACTGCTAACTGGTCAAACTAGTTCACATAGTGTCTTATTTTTGGATTAGTGGCTTGGTTTATGCAACTGGTGTTAAACGGAATGGCTAAAATTAATTACACCATACACACACAAATACATTTTTATTATAGATTTGAACAGTAGATACACATTTCAAAACCTCTGCTTTGACCCTTTTACCTTCTTTTTTTTATTACTGCAAGTCCATGAACCTTTGCTCACTATAAATTCCACTGATAAGGGAATCCAGTATGCTTTTTTTTGATGCTGCAACCTTCAGACATTGGCTTTTTGTGCATTTGTGGATTTTTTTTTGTCATACTGTAATCTTATTTTATTGTAAATCATTTAATGACATTTTTTTAATTCATGACAAAATATAAAAAAATATATAATATAACATTTTATTGTTAAAAAACAGACCTCACAATAACATAATAACATTCAACATTAGGTTTCAAAGTAATAAAACCTGTCACATATCAGGTTAACATATCTGTTGACACATATCTGTTAAATTTCCTTTTAAAAGTCTTTGATGACATGTTGTATTGTCCATTTTTGTCCTGTGCATGTCTGCAAAATGAGTTGATAGTAGGAATCCTGTCCTTCGCTGATCTCGAGACATCGTCTTGTGTTTCTATTTCTTATTGCATTTCCCTAAATTTAAAATGAAAACCATGAAATTAAGTTTTACTAATTATATCAATTATATATACACTGAACAAAATTATAAATGCAACACTTTTGTTTTTGCCCCCATTTTTCATGAGCTGAACTCAAAGATCTAAGACTTTTTCTATGTACACAAAAGGCCTATTTCTCACAAATCTGTCTAAATCTGTGTTAGTGAGCACTTCTCCTTTGCCGAGATAATCCACCTCACAGGTGTGGCATATCAAGATGTTGATTAGACAGCATGATTATTGCACAGGTGTGCCTTAGGCTGACCACAATAAAAGGCCACTCTAAAATGTGCAGTTTTACTGTTTTGGGGGGCTGGGGGNTGGGGCCGTGCATTATCATGCTGCAACATGAGGTGATGGTCGTGGATGAATGGCACAACAATGGGCCTCAGGATCTCGTCAGGGTATCTCTATGCATTCAAAATGCCATCAATAAAATGCACCTGTGTTCGTTGTCCATAACATACGCCTGCCCATACCATAACCCCACCACCACCATGGGCCACTCGATCCACAATGTTGACATCAGCAAACCGCTCACCCACATGACGCCATGCACGCTGTCTGCCATCTGCCCTGTACAGTGAAAACCGGGATTCATCCGTGAAGAGAACACCTCTCCAAAGTTCCAGATGCCATCGGATGTGAGCATTTGCCCACTCAAGTCGGTTAAACGACAAACTGCAGTCAGGTCGAGACCCCGATGAGGATGATGAGCATGCAGATGAGCTTCCCTGAGATGGTTTCTGACAGTGTGCAGAAAATCTTTGGTTATGCAAACCAAATGCTGCAGCAGCTGTCCGGGTGGCTGGTCTCCAGAGATGCTGGATGTGGAGGTCCTGGGCTGGTGTGGTTACACTGCGGTTGTGAGGCCGGTTGGATGTACTGCCAAATTCTCTGAAACGCCTTTGGAGACGGCTTATGGTAGAGAAATGAACATTCAATTCACCGGCAACAGCTCTGGTGGACATTCCTGCAGTCAGCATGCCAATAGCACGCTCCCTCAAAACTTGCGACATCTGTGGCATTGTGCTGTGTGATAAAACTGCACATTTTAGAGTGGCCTTTTATTGTGGCCAGCCAAAGGCATGCCTGTGCAATAATCATGCTGCCTAATCAACATCTTGATATGCCACACCTGTGAGGTGGATTATCTCGGCAAAGGAGGAGTGCTCACTAACACAGATTTAGACAGATTTGTGAACAATATTTGAGAGAAATAGGCCTTTTGTGTACATAGAAAAAGTCTTAGATCTTTGAAAAATGGGGGCAAAAACAAAAATGTTGCGTTTATATTTTTGTTCAGTGTACCTACAGAACAGAGAATCACCACACACTTAATGCTTTTTTTTTCTTTTTTTTTTTTACAATCGCTAGGACACATTTCTCAGTACTCACTTTTTCAAAACTCGATTTTGACACACTCATTTATCATTTCTTTTGCACAAAATTCATTCAATGATGGCATCTTTCAATTTACAAGAATTCTTTTCTCACATAGACCTACCAAAATGTATGTACTATACAGGTCAGTTTGCACGTTTACATACTCTTTTCAAAACTGTTTAAACTTAAATACGAAATATGAAAATTAATAAGACAGAAATTTGCACCATTTATTAACACCATATTGAAATATATTCTGAATCTAAAAAAACTAATATTATCAAAGCGATTACATGTAACTGAACACCTACAGAAGTCTTAGTCTTTCAATTTCATTACCATCCTTTCAAAAGAGGAAAACTTAGGAAAAATGTTGTATTGTAAAGCAAACATTGTCCATGTAACATAAACTGCAGTTAATTATAAGCAGTAGAGAGTGTCATTCTTGTTTTTGTTTTTTTTGTAAAGAAATTTTACAAAAGTAAACATTGTATAATGCTACCTGACGTTAGTGTTTTATGATTTCCAAAGTGTGTTTGTTGGGTGAAAAGCTTTGCTAGTGTAATGGAAGAAAGACTTGATTTGAGACATGTATGAAGTGTTTTGGTCATTTTAGTGCATTTTGAATGTGAAATTAACTGCTGTGCCAAGTTGAAAGATGGTTAGGAGAACTGTGGGAAGAGTTTTGAAGAAAAAAAAAAAATATATATATATATATATATAATGTACATCAGGACCATACCTGAGTGAAGTCCCAGAAAATACTCAGTCCTTTCTCCTTGGCTTGTTTACAGTCATGTAACCCTGGTGTGCTTCCACTACCGGGATCCGTTAGACAACGGTTGGAGTTATACTTGTGAGATTTGATTCCTCCAATGTAGATCTCTCCATTGTGATTGTAGTAACAATGCTGTAAGAGATGTTGAAATGAAGAGTGTGTTTTGGATGTACATATTCAAAGCAAAGGTTTACACTTGCATACAGTACCTGAGAGTCATAGTAATGACACTCATAGAGAATAGGTACACTTCCAGGAACAGGTCCTTCATCAACGCAGTATCTTTCTTGAAGATCATTCTTCAACTGTCATGAGAAACAAACCGCAGAGGTTTGGGGATGACTGGTTTAGATGGACTAACTATAAACTTTACTTTACATCAGAAGACTTTGAGCAACTTACTGCGCCATAACCCATTATGTCTTCCCAGCTTTCTAGCTGAGGATAAACATTTTCCAGATACCATTTGAAGGGCTTACATTTCAGTTTCTCCCGTAACCGTTTTCTTTCAGTCACATCACCAATATCAATCCCATGATCCTAGAGGAAAAACTGTAATTTTGTTAACCAGGTCCAGGCTGTTGATATGAAGATCAATGAAATGAAGTTATAAACAACACTGGTAATGTTCAACTGATCTTGAAACAATGTTTACGATTACTGTTACCTTTAGAGGAAGATTCCAGGCAATATTCACATATGATTTATATTCATCCAGCCAGATTTCAGCCACTCTCAGAGCATTTCGAATCATGGCTTTGCTGAGATCCGGTGAATAAGGCTTATGTGCTCTTTCAATGTGAGCAATCTTTGAACATGGCACCACTTCAATACTCCCACCACAGAGCCAGACCTGATTTATTAGTAAATATTAGATATTGATCAAATTCAAGCACTTTTTACATGTTGTATGCATTTTTTGGTGCCACAATATGCAGTAATAACTTACACGTATTGCTAGTTCAACATTTTCACCCCCATAAATTGTCATTCCTTCGTCCAAAACTCCAATTTCTCCTAAGAACTGACGATCAGCGACAAGGATACCCATGACTGAGGGACTCCTAACAATGCAGAAAAAGAAACTGAATATATTGTTCAATCAAATCATAAACTGCAAACTGTAGCCTGTTTAAGTCGGCACGAAATGGAAGTTGTAATAGTCTTTTCCATATTGTGAAGTATATTCGAGTGAAACGACTTCTTGAACAAGAAAAAAATGTATGGCATAATTTGGGACACAACTAAGGTGTTTAAAATGGTGAAAAAAGTTACACCACTTACTTCCCTGGTTCTGATGGGTCATTAAGTTTGTGCCATTCTGGCCGGAAAGACTCGTACATGCACCAAAGGTTCCAGTCAAATGCATGAGCAGCGGGAATATACTTAACAACCTCCAGCGTGTCAAAAAGCACTTTGTCAAACACTGGCGACAGCACTATTGTTCTGTCTGCTTTGATTCTTGCAAGCAGTGGCTCTGCCCTGGAACAATAAGGCAGTCAAATGTTTAGTTAGCAAAGATAATGCGTTCCTCATTTTATCATACTCAGGCTGTATTAGTATTTACCATTCCTTGTGAACCTCAATGTGGGCATCCAGAATGGCCACCACCTGGCCTGTGGCCGCTTCCCAGCCGGATATTCTTGCCTTGGCAAGGCCCATCTGCCTTTTGTGTCTCACTTTCTTGATTAAGCCAGGTTTGTCTTTATTAATTAGACCAATATATTCATCTAGAGGCACCTGCAGATCCTCTGCCAAGAAATTTAAATATGCATATTTAATTATTCATATTTATAATGCTGTATAATCAGTTATAATATTTAATAGAATTAATGCACTGTATAAATATTTTTCTTAATCAGTGTTTTTGTCTTTTAGCAATTTTTCTATATTCTTCATTAATTAAGGTTACTTTTTTTGATTACATTTTTCTATGCTTAACACATAAAAAAACTATTTAGAAACAATTTTAGAACATCTAATATCTTAAATAACTTTACTTCTCAAATAGATAAAATGTAACAACTATTTAGAGTAAAACGAACCATTCAAGCTGTAGTCGTCCACCAGGATGATTTCTGTTAGCAGATGCGCAGGTGTTTTGTCAATGATGCTGCGGATTGCCCTTTTAATGACTGACAGAGCCTCGTTTAAATAAATCAGAATCACACTAATAGACGGCAGGTCCTGAGGGTAGATCTTCACAGCACATCTGCGCTCACACAAACACACATTTGCTTCACTGTTAGTGAGGACATTGTATAGACTTCCATTGATTTTGTATCAGTTTAATGATATTTTCTATCACATAACCCATTCCTATACCCCTTTTTGCAAAACACTAGATTTAAATAAAATGTTGGGTTTCCGTGTTTTAATGGGACATAGACATAATGATTTTTAAACTGTACAAACTGTATATTCTATCCACTAAACCTACCCAACACAGAAAACTTTCAGCATTTTTACATTTTCAAAAAACATCATTCTCTATGATTTATAAGCTGTTTTCCTCATGGGGACCAAAAAATGGATAAGGATTTCATATATCGCAACTTTGGGGGGCATTTTGTCCCCATAATGTAGGATTTACAAGACCACCCACAAACACACACATATTGAAGAAATGCTAATAAAAATAACATAAAAAAGGATTCCCAAACTATTTTCAACATTGATAATAATATGTTTCTTGAACTGCAAATGATTTCTGAAGGATCATGTGACACTGAAGACTGGAAAATCCAGCTTTGCCATTACATTAATAAATTATACTATTTTATATTATACTAATTATTACTTTTATACTAATTATACTATTTTAAATTATACTAAACTAGAAAACTGTTATAAAGCTGTTACCTGTGGTCGCGAGTATCAGGGATTGTTCTGTTTACTGGTAATCTGTTACTGAGAAACACATTGTATCCGTAGTCCTGAAACTGCCTCTCTGCTTCCATCTGTTCCTCTTCTGTGAGTTCAGCTCCCCATGAATGGAATAGACGTGACTTTGGATACAACTTCTTAACCTCGATTTTCTTTGTAATTTTCTGCTCCACAACAGGCTCTTTGACTTGCTGATTTTTGACATCTATGAATTTAGCTGAAAATGAAAGTATATAACAATTTAGTATGGCATCTTTTAATCACTGATAATGTTAAATTAAAATGTATATAATGAGAACAAACTCACCTATTTTATAAACTTGATCTTCTATTCTCTTCAGTCTTCTAAGAACCTCCAGATCTTCTGGTCTTTGTAATCTGTTGTCATTAACTTTTTCTTGTCTTAGTGACATGTACACAAGACTGAAAACTATAACACCAATAACTAACGCAACAACTCTTGTAGCAATCCTCATTTTCATGATGTTCTTGCGGCCGTGAAAAAGGCTTCAGGTGTTTATGAATGCCTGTGCATAATGTTTCCTGTAATCAAAGGTGTAGTTCACTTTGATTTATGCAACACACCTCTTATATGAAATGTGGGAGTGGTTAAAATAATAGCTGGTTTTGTCAGTAGCATAAAGTCAAAGTTCTATTATTATTCTACACTACCTTTCAGACGTTTGGGGTCAGTAAGATTAATGGTTTTGAAAAAAAGTTTAATGCTCACCACGGCTGCATTTATTTGATCATAAATACAGTAAAAAGCATATAATATTGTGAAATATTATTACAATTTAAAATAACGGTTTTCTATTTGGATATATTTTAAATCTAATTTATTATTGTAATAGCAAAGCTGAATTTTCAGCATCATTACTCTAGTCTTCAGTGTCACATGATCCTTCAGAAATCATTCTAATATGCTGATTTGCTGCTCAAGAAACATTTATCATCAATGTTAAAAACAGTTATGCTGCTTATTTTTGTGGAAACCAAATATGTAATGACATTTTTCAGGAGTCTTTGATGAATAGAATATTCTAAGAATATTGCAAATAATTTGCAACAATATGAGTCTTTACTGTCACTTTCGATAAATCTAATGTGTTCTTGTTTCTTCAAAAAAGTGACTGAAATATTCTATTATTTTTATATATATTGTTAAGAAATGTCAGGATGTATCATGTAGCAAATACGAGAGTTTTAAAAAAAAATCCAAACTTATTGAATATATTATTTTTCTCATGTATTAATTTACA
>RJVU01018281.1:1032080-1047163 GCA_003731715.1 Anabarilius grahami
ATTTACCCGACATGTTTTTTACATATACTCCTCTATGTACAATATGTTTTGTTCTCATTAAAATGAATAATAAAAAAAAATATATATATTGTATATAGATATAGAAAACTATGACCTTCACCTAAGAATGACGTGAGTTTACATCAAAGTCAAGTATCAATACTAATTTATTTGAAATAGTCTATAATAGTCTGTAATGTGTTCTATGTCAGGAAAATGAAAGAAAATGCATCACACTCCCTCCCAAGAAAAAAACAAACAAACAAACAAACGCCATAGCTATAGGTTGAATATCTTTATTTATGTACAGAGAAAAGTTAAACTAGACAACAGGTGAGGACCAGCAGAGAGCTGACTGGACACAAGAGCAAACACCGGATGCTTAATAGCTGACTGTTTTGGCAGGTTTGGTCTCTCCTAGCTCAGCCTCCAGATAACGGAAACGCCGATGGCGACGCAAGGTTTCAATGGCCTTCTGCTCGAGGGAGGAAGGTGTGATGCCTAAGTCCTCCAGTCCTGGGAGGTCGGGGTACTTCATGTCCGTTGTGTGGAACTATAAATGAGGGTTTAGATTACTTGTTAAGTTCTTGATAATAAACTAAAAATATATGTTGTAATGCTCTGACACACATACCCGGTCGACTTTATCACGGGTTGTCCAGGGCTCGAAAGGGTTCATCTCAAAAAAGCTTGCGATGAGTCTAAAACCAGAGAACACAAAGTGAATATGAGGCTGTCAAGGCCAAAGTGAACTTCTTTATTTTTTTTTTAAGTTTAAAGGAATAGTTCACTCAAGGGTTAAAACAGAGCACTCAAATTTAGTAAACATACACAGTTTATATGTGAATAAAAGTTTAAATTGAATCCGTTCATCATATAAAACGATCGTGTCTATTTAGAAAACTTGGATTAAACCATTTGATTCATATGGATTTCTTTTACAATCTCTTTATGAATATTTTAAAGCGTCAGAGTTTCGGGTGAATAAACTTTCTATGGAGGGACAGAAATTTCCGATTTCATTAAAAAGTCTTAGGAGTTTGGAATGACATGAGGGTGAGTAACTGATGACAATTTTCATTTTTAGGTGAACTAACCCCTTAAAATTAGTAAAAAGAAATTATTTTAGGAGATGCTTACTGATAGATAGGGCGAGGCATGGGATAAGCCAAAAATGGCCTGTGTGCCAGTGCGTACACATACTCTACCAAGTCATGCAGTAGATACCGGTTGGGCCTGTAGAGTAAGAGATTAATTTCATGTTTTCGGACACAAGAAATTATAGAATGGAAATGCATAATTTTTTGAAAAATTAGAAGGCAGTGAAGGAGAAATAGGGCCGGTTCTTACCCAACTAATGCATATGTTTTCCCATTAGCATCGAGGTCTTTGATGGCATTGACGATGGCTCTGGCCACATCCACCACCTTTAAAAATTAAAGGAGGGTAAAATATTTAATCTGAAATAATAGAACATTATCATGAACATTTAAGGTGCCCCTATCTCAGAGCCTACTCTGCTCTGATTGGTCAGAAGGCCCAGTGTGTTGTGATTAGAAAACAGCGTCTTCTCAACATATCAACACAAACAAAACTCTTCCAGGCCTCAGCTACAACTAGAGTGTTTGAGTCAAAATAGACGTTGTTCGCTGGCAGCCAATGAAGATCAAAGATGGGCATTATGCAAATTTGTTACAAACCTGCATAAGATTTGTGCAGGAAGTAAGCCTGGAATTAGGCTCGTTTCAGGCAGTTTGGAATCAGTTCTTTCTTTTGGGAGACAATAACTGTTTATCGTGCACTTTAAACTGCCTTCACATTCACAAACAGCTATATTACACATTACATGAAATGTAATATCTGAAAAGGCATAATAGGCGCACATAAAATAAGATGTGTTCTTGTGTTCAAGTTGATTGATACTCACATGAACAGGCTGCTTGACTGTCTTCTTGCCCATTCCAATTAGAGGTACAGCTTTGCCAAACCAACGCATGTCTAAACAGACAGCAAATATTATGGATTCAACAAAGCAATGTACTGAGGTCAAAGATGCAATACTTTGGGTTAGCTATCAACTACACAAATTAATAATGTGTGTTTTGATAGAATGTCTGGTTTGGAACAAAATAAGTATGCGAAAGATGCAGAATTTGCATTATACACAAAATTATGCATGGAAACGGCTCGAGGGAAGAATTTTGTTTTCAAAGGATGCCATTACACAATTATCAGTAAAAGGTCAATTGGATCGAAACAGACTGGAGATGGCAAATTACACAAACTTTTTTTAAATGCATATTCAGTTTATTGATATGAAGTGGATAGAAACTACTGATGACAGAACCTTCATTTTTGGGTGAACTGTCTCTTATAGAGAGACCAAATTCTACCACATAAAATGAAGGCAACTATTAAATTTTCACACTCAGTAACTGTTTTTAGGATGCAGTCAGATACCAACTAGCAAAGTGGTTCAAGAATCTATCTTCTCTTCCAAAGTACTCAGAGGGTTTCATGATGACGGCATCAGGGAACTCTTCCCGCACCGCTGCCTCGCCTACAGCCTGCAAGAGTTGAACTCATTAGAACCAGTTATGACACAAGAGCAGTGCAATCATCATACTTTATCATACAATCATAGTTTCAATTTGTAGAATGCATTACTATTGACTTCAGCCTAAATAGCTATTTAGTTATTGGTTAACATGATTTTCTGCGTAATTTTTGTCAGTGGAGAAACAAAGTCATTTCAAAAGTCAGGTTTTTTGGTAATTTTTTATCTGGAGTAATATAATGTAATCATAAATCAAGCACGATAACAATCAGGAATGTGCATTAAGAAAGTAAATTGGGTCTATTTTAACTTTATGTTGATTTTAAAGCGGTATTTCACTGCTGGCAAAATGGGCTTTTAATAAAACTTGAGAACTTGAGAAAACAAAAAAAAAACTGTTGTCTTCCCTTTTGCCAAATAGGTAGAAAAACATCAAAACGCATAATGCACTGGCCCTGGGCATGTTGTCGTCCAAGGCCACGCCGGCAAGTCTGCTATGGATACACTTGACCAGAGTGAAATGCCACCATGGCTTAGTAGGAAATATTTCTTAGCAAACTTTTAGTCATAATTGGTGTCGTCTTGTGTTGCTTCCGGGTGCAAGAATTCAAATAGTAAACGTTTAGTGGGAGCGAGTTAGTTTAGGTTCCCAATGAAGGATCCAGAGCATTGTAGGCAGCGTCTAAAGGCTGCAAAGAATTAAAAAATAAATAAATGGAAAGAACACCGCAACCGAAAATCTGTAAAACCTCTGTGTTTGTAGTCTCCATTTCAAACAGGATGACAACGAACAAACTGTTTTAAGACAAACGGAGGGGAAAAACTTGAAAGGTTCGGTCAGTTCCGCCTGAAGCAAAGTGCTGTGGTGCATGGGTAAGAAAACTGTTACATAGTGTTCCAGTTTTACCATAATGCTGTTTAAAGAGTAGACAAAGCATGTTTTCAGTGATAAACCTGCTCGTACAATAACTATTCCGTTAATAACTCTCTGTCCATGGGCGGGGATACAAAAATGCACAAGTATAGTTGTAGCTGTCAAAAGTCTTTTGGTGACAAATAAATGGGAATTTCTTGGTCCAGGTAACACAGAGAATGAGTAAACTTTGTTCATTTACATATACTACTGACACTGTAACAAATACAAAGCAGGTTGAAAATGGTTGAAGCCACACTTGAACTCTATGCAAACACATGGTTTTTGAGTAAGGATGTTACCTTATTCCTTAGATACTTGGAGGGGCTGCGGATATCTGCATTAAGGTGGGACATATGGATGAATTTTTTAATTCCGGCTTCACGAGCTGCCCTAGCAATCTGCTGGGGGATGGAGACGAAGACATTTTCAAACTTGTAGTTCCTTTAAAAGAGAGATAAAATGTGTATAAAATGAGATACAATAAGAGGTAAAAAAAAAAAAATTATATTTAATTAAATATATCTGCAGACCATTTCGAGATATCCAAGTTAGAATTTAGTTTAGCATATGCAGAATTTAGTTTAATAAACTGGTCGATGATCATTTAATTTTGAGATATAGTAAAGCTCTGATGTTTTGATTTTAGGGATGCAAAAGAGAAGCTTTAGTGGCTCCCTGACATTTTTTGTCAAAATAAATGTTTCATGGTTTAACATGAAAATGAAAAACATCCATAAATATTAGTACTGTAATTTTACAGTTTCGATTTTTCATTTTACAGGGAAATATTAAGTCATATTGCTAAGTTTTTATTTAGTAAATTTATATTAAGTTTTATATTTGTAGTTTTTAGTGTTTTAGTAATATTTTATTTTTATTATTATACAGCCCTATTGATATATAATCACAACATTTTTGTCAAATTGTTCAGTTCTGCAAACCTGGAATTTTTAAGTCATAATCAACATTTTTATCAGAGGAATAAATAAATAAAATAAATACAAAAATACAAATAAATTGCAATTAAGATTTCCCCCCCCAAATCGAACAGCCCTATTTTCCAGTACCTGGTCTCCCACTCTCTTCCCACAAGGTTGATCACCACGTTGGAGTGAGCGATCGCTCTTTTGATCGATTCCTTATCTCTTGCATCCCATTCCTGTAAAAGCATAAATTTTATTAGTTCAGCCCACTTTCATTAGAAAGAAAACTCTTCCTCTGGAAATATCACACATGGTTATGGGTGTGCTCACCATAAAGATGATCTGGCCGAGATCACCCATAGGTCTGAGGTACATAAGATCGTACTGGTCACATCGGTGAGGAATCACGATCTGGGAGCCCATACGTCCTAAAACAAACCCGAACAACATTTCAAACGAATGAAACGGCAGTGGAAGGCTTGTAAGTGAATGAGGCTCATTCTGGCTTTTACGATGAATGATATGTGGACTCACCGAGTCGGTTGACGACATATCTCCCAAGGAATCCAGTGGCTCCAAACACTGTTGCAGCTACTCCACTGGAGGATGAGCGGCCTCCTTTTCCTCGCGGCACTACAGCATGATGGATCTTCCTGTGCTGAACCGTCAAAGGACCAGCCGCCAGCAACACGGGAGAACAGGTGCCTGACGAACATAGGAAATAAATCATGTGAAAACAAATGTCTAATAAAATAATATAGACATAAATATGTTTATTGGAATAATTCAAATACACTGAAGAAACCCTATAAGGTCTACTGTATAATATATACATTTCTAGGGCCGCTACATTATCAACATGATCAAAACTTTGCTGGAAAATCTGTTGTACACAATCTACTACATGCTTTCTGTCATCGGATTGATAGTTTTTACTTTTATAGCAAGTAAAAAGCCTTTTAGTAGAATTCTAAACATGTCCACCTTCAGGTGACTATTTTCTGTTAAATTATTATTTTTCTAAAGCAAGTTACATAAGAATAACTTTTATAAACTACAGAGTTTTGATCAAACTAAGCATTTAAATATCATCTTACTAAGACACATAATTGGGAGATACAGAGTGACAACTGATATTTACATGCCTTTTATGCAAGTAGTGTGCTATACTATAGCATTTACATTATTCACATTACAAGCTATCAGAATTAATCTTACATTCTGTCTGTATAAATATATCAGACTGCATATTTTTGCTCAGTTTGGGCCTCTGAATAAAATGGAGGTCCATATTCTCAAATATCATAGTATATGGGCAACAAAAGGCCTGACATATCAAATATGATACAAAACAAAATGCATATGGAAACTAAAAATTGTATTACTTTTTTAAATATATTTTGTCTACAGGTTCAAAAAACCGTCTGTTATATATATATATAAAAAAAAAATTTTCTGAATTGTATTTCATATGTCAGACTTTACAGGGTAAATGTGGTAAAGGGCAGTAGGACTTGATGCTTCAGAATAACAATATTTGCATAAAATATTACATGTTAAATGTTGCAGAACGTATAAAGTTATAGAAAATAATAAAAGAAGCATTTTGGGCATCAAATGTGCGCCTGTGATGCTAATAAACACTATCTAGGTAGGGAGTTCACTATGTTTTGAGACATATTCTCCGATTATCAAACACTGCACACTGCATACAGCTACTGCATTTAGTTGAAAATGATAAAATTAAAGTCCTGCAATAAAACAACTCGTTTTTATAGTTTTAAATGACTTTTTTCTGAGTATCCTGTATCTGTTCTAGGGCACAAATGAGGCCTGATGTCTTTAGCCGGGGTCACAAAACACAAGACATCGATTTCCTTTAAACATCATCTAATCGCTATATTGTTCGTCCCGTTAACAGCCTCAGCCATAATAGCGTTTATATACAGTCACACTGTCTGTATGGTGAAGTAATCTAACGGTGAACTCACCTGAAAGCTTGGGAAGGACACCCGCAGGACGGCAAACCAGAGTGACAGCCGCCATGATTCTTCTGGCCGTCACCAGAGCGGAGAACGGAAGCTGAGGAGGGTCAAACGCAAAACTAAAAACTCGAATTATGGGGATTACTACGGTAAGAACATGTAGAAAGGATTTTATTTATTTATTTATTTTATCATTTTAAGTGCGCCAAAGAAGCAATATCTAAGCTATAAATATATTATAAAAGGAAAATAGAAAGCTTCGGATGAAAATATAAAGGATTCTTCACACATTTGTAGTATTAACATTACACGTTGTTTACCTCAGAGGTAAACCTATAAAGGCTACATGTAATTAAAAATGTGTCATAGTTATTTTTTGTACTTATTTTGTTTAATTGCCTTGTCTTAATAATTGTGGTGAAGTCTCCACACGCGAACTCGTTTCTAAACTAAACTACACATTGCATTGGTAAACATTAACACAAAAACATAAGTTATGCGCCTTCTTATAGGTTATTTATCAGTTAGAGTAACTTTTCAGTCCCATAGGATGCTTCTACAATCTTACAAAAATAGTTCTAACTTTAAATAAAATATAATAACTTTAAAAGTGGATAAATCTTACATTTACCAGAATTTTAATGAGTACCCATATGAAATGCCATTTTTGACTAAATAAATTAATCTGAATCAATAAATACCAGACCATGTTGTGCATTTAAAAATTTCACATTCAGTAGGGTATTACATCTTTATTGTCAAAGATATGACGGTATATTACAGACATTTTTCAGGAAACAACTTAGATTATTTCATTCTAATACTGAAAGGCACTACCTAACACCCTTGATCCAAGACTTTCTTCTAAAATCACATAAACAAAATTGTCAAGAAACAACAAGGGAGAGAGATAGCATATGGTAGTAAAAATCTCTTTTTCGTTTATAACAGATAAACAATACAAGAACAAGTAAAACCTTGTCTTATGTTTACATGACTTGGTGCCATCCACATAGGGTGGATGGTATTTACATTAAGAACTCTATATACAGGAAAATAAACTATTACAATCCATAAAATGTAGTATTTTAATTCTGTATGAACATACAATGATGCACTAATTTTACTTTAAACAGCAACTTTAAAAACATCATTCTTGACCTTGAATCTAAATCATAATAATCATAACCATCTTCATCAACAACAATATTGCCATCAGTCATCATCAATATAATCACGCAAATATTGTGCACATTTTGATGATCTAGTGTGCTTTCCATCAGGTTTAGTCTGAGAATGCGTTTCTCTACAACAAAAATGTATACAAAAAATCTCTTTGGCTCAGTAATTATTGCACTGACAGCTAACTAACTCATAGAAACAACAATAATAATAAAAAAAACCTGGCAAATGACAACAAAACATACAAACACTGTTAATTCATGCAGTAATATTGCATAATAAAGCAGCTTTGGTACTCAAGGTTAGCTTGAGCTCTATTTTTGACAGTGCTAATAGCTTTGATGCTTTTAAAAGAAAAATTAAAAAGCACACTAGACCCAATAAACATGCACATAGCATGATGCTCTGCCAAATATGCCAGTGTTTCACACAATGTCATAGTAATAATCCTTTCAAAATACAACACAAGCACCAAAATGATACCAAATTATTCACTTTACTTAGAAATCAACAAAACATTTGAAAAGACTATCACTCTTTCACTACTAATCTAATTCTTCTAGACTGGAAAGTGAAGGTGAGGTTGCACTATAGAGGTGCTATTTTATTTCATAATTTGTGATTTATTCATTATTAAAAACAGAAGCCTTACAGCATCACATCATCTTGCCAACGTTTATCGCAAAATAATTTAGCACGCTCAAAATCCAGTGTGACCGCACCTTTACAGACCACAAGAAATGGCTGAAAAAATAAATTATTTGTTTGACTTTTTGTACTTTTTTTTGCCATACAACAAAATCAAACTCTGTCTAAGCCGCACAATAGGTAAGTCCAGACCAAGCGGCTGAAGTAGAAATCACACGCTATAAAGACGTTACTTTAGGGGTGTTAGACAATAGGGGGAAGAAACTGAGGCTCCTGTCCTTCCGAAGAATCAGTGCTTGATCCTTGTTCAGATTTGATGATGATCTGAATGGACCGCTCTCCACTTGAGTCCGACTTGCTGTCTTTGCTCACAATTTTGCCTGAATCTTCACTGTTGTCTTCCTCGGCTGATGCTCCTATAGGACGCAGACGTTCTTCTGATACCGTCTTGCCTCCTTTGCTTGAAGTGTCACTGACCCTCTTAGGTTTGTCGTCAGATCCAGATTTATCGGCTATGGAAAGAGTAAAGATATAAATTATATTTTGCATAATGGGATAAATTGAACAAAAATGATAGTAAAAAAATGTAAATTCATAAATATATAAAATTATAATATTACACTAATTATTTTATTTCATATAATTATAAATAAATAATTATTAATATATAATAAATAATTAACATTATAATTATATTTTACAGAGCCCCTAAAGGCACATGGTGAAGGAAAAAATATGAGATGGGAGGAAAAATTATATGTCAATGCTTTTTAGTTCGCTCACAAATGTTTTGCGTTCCCCCAGGAAACTTTACGTTCACTCGCAAAACCTTTGCGTTCCCTCAAAGAACTTTTGCCTTCCCATGAAAACCTTTGCGTTCGCTCGCAAATACCTTTGCGTTCCTTCAAAAAACTTTTGCGTGAAATTTTGCGTTCACTCGCAAATCCTTTGCTTTCCCTCAAAAAGCGTTTGCCTTCTCCTAAGAAACTTTGCGTTCACGCACAAAACCTTTGCGTTCCTTCAAAAAACTTTTGCGTTCCTCAGAGAAACTTTGCGTTCACTCGCAAAACCTTTGCGTTCCCTTTAAAAAAACGTTTGCCTTCCCCCGAGAAACTTTGTTCGCTTGCAAAACCTTTGCGTTCCCCAGAGAAACTTTGAGTTCACTCGCAAATCCTTTGCTTTCCCTCAAAAAACGTTTGCCTTCCCCTGAGAAATTTTGCGTTCACTCGCAAATCCTTTGCTTTCCCTCAAAAAACGTTTTCCTTCTCCTAAGAAACTTTGCGTTCGCGCACAAAACCTTTGCGTTCCTTCAAAAAACTTTTGCGTTCCTCAGAGAAACTTTGCGTTCACTCGCAAAACCTTTGCGTTCCCTTTAAAAAAATGTTTGCGTTCCCCCGAGAAACTTTGTTCGCTTGCAAAACCTTTGCGTTCCCTCAAAAAACTTTGCATTCCCCAGAGAAACTTTGTGTTTGCTCGCAAAACCTGTGTTCCCTCAAAAAATGTTTGCCTTCCCCAGAGAAACTTTGTGTTCGCTCGCAAAACTTGTGTTCCCTCAAAAAACTTTGCCTTCCCCAGAGAAACTTTGCGTTCGCTTGCCAAACCTTTGTGTTCCCTCAAAAAACGTTTGCCTTCTCTTGAGAAACTTTGCGTTCCTTCAAAAAGCGTTTCCGTTCCCCAAAGAAACTTTGCGTTCGCTCGCAAAACATTTGCGTTCCCTTTAAAAAAACGTTTGCCTTCCCCCGAGAAACTTTGTTCGCTTGCAAAACCTTTGCGTTCCCTCAAAAAACGTTTGTGTTCCCCAGAGAAACTTTGCATTTGCTTGCAAAACATTTGCGTTCCCTCAAATAATTTTTGTGTTCCCCAGAGAAACTTTGCGTTCGCTTGCAAAACCTTTGCGTTCCCTCAAAAAACTTTACATTCCCCCGAGAAACTTTGTTCGCTCGTAAAACCTGTTCCCTCAAAAAACTTTTGCCTTTCACAGAGAAACTTTGTTCACTCGCAAAACCTTTGCGTTCCCTCAAATAACTTTTGTGTTCCCCAGAGAAACTTTGCGTTTGCTTGCAAAACATTTGCGCTCCATCAAATAACTTTTGTGTTCCCCAGAGAAACTTTGTTCGCTTGCAAAACCTTTGCGTTCCCTCGAAAAACGTTTGCCTTCCTCCGAGAAACTTTGCGTTTGTTTGCAAAACCTTTGCGTTCCCACTAAAAACGTTTGCCTTCCCCCGAAAAACTTTGCGTTCGCTCGCAAAATCTTTGCATTCCCTCAAAAAACATTTGTGTTCCCCAGAGAAACTTTGCGTTTGCTTGCAAAACATTTGCGTTCCCTCCAAAAACTTTTGCCTTTACCTGAGAAACTTTGTGTTTCAAAAGTTTTTTGCAGTCGAACACATAGTTTCTCGGGGGATGGCAAACATTTTTGCGAGGGAATGCAAAAGGATTGAAATATATTTTTTCCTCCCATCTCATATTTTTCCATCACCATGACCATAATATATTTTGATATAACATTTTATTTCACATTCTAACTTATAAATAATGACACGATTAAGTGTTGAAATATTTTTTAGATCACTGTATATCATTATCAAATAATGATCAATCATTTACAAGCCCATATTTTGACCCTTGCCTGTCCTGTTTAAAGTCCCTTTGCGGTAAGTGAAGTCATAATTGTTGTCAATGTCTTTCCGGATAGGCCGTGGTTTAGGATGGAGCTTGTTGAGACGGCCCTCTGTGATCCACTCATGCTGCATCCCTTCATCAGGAGTCATCCGTTTTGTGGGATCCCACCTACAAGAACGCAACGGTACAGGTTGAGAAAGCCAATTTAAGTGTGTTGTGGTGATAATAAATATGAAGTCATTTCATTACTTTACATACACAAGGCAACGACGAATGAAGTCAAGAAATAGAGGATCATTGGTCTTCAGCACACTGGCAAGATCTTTTGAGTTGGGTCGACGTTTTTTCCCTTTGCTGTTGGTGATATTCCTCGGGTTTCCTTTAGAATCTGATTGAAAAATTATAATTGTAAGATGTCAATCAAAATGAAATCTCAATGTTCATTATTAGCATGAACAAAATGCATTTGAAATTAAATGTTATTTCGGTTACACTTTAAAATATGGTCTCATTAGTTAATGCATAACTAAAATTAATTAACGATGTGCAATTAATTTGTTACAGTATTTATTAATCTTTGCTAACTGTTTATGTTAGTTCAGGTCCATTAAATAATATTGAAAGATACAACTTTTGATTTTAATAATGTATTAGTCTATACTGAATTACTGAACTAAGATTAAGAAATGCTTTAGAATTACTAGATTACGAACATTATTATAAAATGTTACATGTATTCATATATTTAGTCATCTTACCAAAAAATAACCTTCGTCTTGATGCAGATTGAACAAAGTCATTTGGAGGAAGTCCCATGATCTACGAAATCAAAAATGATTGTTTTCAGCAACCAATGCATTTCAAATAACTTTAGAGGAATCATTAAAGAACATGAAGCTATTTAAAGGACTTTCTTTCTTCCACAGAACACAAAGGAGAAAATTTGAAGATGTCAAATTGAAGAAGTTTTCTATGCTTTTTTTTCCATTCAATAACAATGAACTATGAATAAAGTTTTTATGACACTTTTATCCTGTTTTGTGTCCATTTTTGAAGCTTTAAAGCTCCATTCCCCATTAATTGGAAGTGCATGGAAAAGTAAGACAAGCGAGTGTTTCACAGAAGAAAGAAAGTCTAACTACTTCTTTAAAGGAACACTTCACTTTTTTTGAAAATAGGCTCATTTTCCAACTCCACTAGAGTTAAACAGTTGAGTTTTACCGTTTTCGAATCCATTCAGCCGATCTCTGGGTCTGGCGGTACCACTTTTAGCGTAGCTTAGCATAGTTCACTGAATCTGATTAGACCGTTAGCATCTCGCTCAAAAATGACCAAAGAGTTTTGATATTCTTCCTATTTAAAACTTGACTCTTCTGTAGTTACATCGTGTACTAAGACCGACGGAAAATGAAAAGTTGCGATTTTCTAGGCCATATGGCTAGGAACTTTACACTCATTCTGGCGTAATAATCAAGGAAATTTGCTGCCGTACCATGGGTGCAGCATGGGTGCAGGCGCAATGATATTACGCACTTTTTTTGAAAATGAAGTGAAGTGAAGTGAAGTGAAGTGACATGTGGCCAAGTATGGTGACCCATACTCTGAATTTGTGCTCTGCATTTAACCCATCCAAGTGCACACACACAGCAGTGAACACACACACACCGTGAACACACACCCGGAGCAGTGGGCAGCAAATGAGCCTATTTTCAAAAAAAGTGGAATGTTCCTTTAAGTACTAATACAGTCTCTCACCTCCATGATACAGGCGATCTGCTCCACTTCACTCTCTCCTGGAAAGAGGGGATAACCAGTGTACAGCTCTGCCAAAATGCAGCCCAGACTCCACATGTCTATTGCCATGCTATACGGGTGGCCCAGGATCACCTCTGGTGAGCGGTAGAAGCGACTCTGAATGTAAGTGTACACTGTAGATGGGAATACAAGTGGTCTATTAGAGCTACATGGATTTAACAATGTCAATTCAACAGTATGAATAAGCTTAATGCATCAAATAGCTTCTTATTGATGGTTCACAGGTCTGTTTTAATGGAAGGAAAACAATGCTAAATGCAAGTGATAAAATGCAGCTATAATCGTAGCCATTATTATTCTTATATTTTAAAAGGAAGCATTTAACGCTTCCCAAATTCTGTCAAAGGCATCTAATCAAACAATTGCAGATTTTGCTACACTATGTATTGCTTGATGCAAAGTAAATGAAACAATCAGGATAAATTTGTTTGGTAATCACCTCTTTGTTGCTCATAGCAGCTTGATCCAAAGTCGACGACCTTGATGTTTCCTTGTCCCCTCTGGGACAGGAGTATGTTCTCCTATTAAGAGGAAAATAATAATGCTTTGTCATGATGGTAATTTCTCTGGATGTATATCTGTGAATTGAAACTGAAAACAGCTAAAGGAGTTATCTAGCTGAATGGCCAAGCTGCAAAATAACAACTAATTTTCTCTGACATTAAATAATTAATTACTTAATTAATAATAATAATTAGAATCCATTTATTTATTTATTGGGAAATCAGTACATTAATATTAATATGATGTTTAAATAATTCACAATATTATTATTTTGAATTATTTTTACATTATAGTAGTATTTGATATACTGATTTTAACACAATCTTTTAAATAATAATAATAATAATACAATTAATTTCTTTATTACATAATAGTATATAGTTTGATATACACTACTGTTCAANCACTACTGTTCTTCAAAGATTGTTTAGTAATTTTGAAATAAGTCTCTCTTTATTTAATAAAGATACAGTAAAACAGTAAAACTGTGAAATATTATTACAATTCAAAATAACTGTTTTCTATTTTAATACATTTTAAAATGCCATTTATGCCTGAATTTTCAGCATCATTACTCTAGTCTTCAGTGTCACGTGATCCTTTTGCTGCTCAAGAAAAATGTATTATCATTATCAATGTTGAAAACAGTTGTTCTGCTTAATATTTTTTTGTGGAAACTGATAATTCTTTAATTTTTTTGATGAATAGAAAGTTCAAATGAACAGCATTTATTTGAAGTAGAAATCTTTTGCATCAGTTATTTTAGCAGTGAAATCTACTGAACTGTCATTATAGTAATGTTGTAGTGATCGGCCCTATTAAAAAACTGTTTTTGCTTTTCATTTCGGGGTGATTCACATTTAACAAACTCCAGTCGTGAGGTTTACCGGTTTAAGGTCACAGTGGATGATCTTCTCTTTGTGCAGCATCTGGAGGCACTTGAGCAGTGAGTGAGCAAAACGCCGAATCAACCCCAGACTGAAGCCCTGGAAGTTGTTCTTCTTAATAAGCTCATAGAGGTTTGCTCTGTATGGAGACAAGATATACAATTAACAACTGTGACGATGTTACAGGGTGATGTTCATGGCTAATACCTTATGAACTACTAGGATTTGAGTATGGGCAGTAAGTATAAAAAGCAGTATGTCACGTATAAAAATGCCACTAGAGGGCAGCCCAATACTTTTGGCACTACCTCGTGCTGAACTTTCCACAAACACATTCATTGTCACTCAACAACCTCCTGTCTTTAAGCACGACCATAAAAACAAAATCTCGCTATTAGTCTGTGTTAACAGCTAAGCATTATGCTAAAGAGCCCTTTGAGAGGGAACCCATGAAAGTCATTATCTTTGGCAGTAAGGAGGCCTAAAACAGCAGCTGTGAACAGCCTAATGTAATCGGAGACTTCACACCATGAGTGGGCAAGGAAAGAGATAGGGGCCTAATCAAGGCATTAACTAAAGGATTCTGTGACGGTAACCAAAGACGGGGACGACGCATCTGATGTCCTCTAAAGGTCAGGCTGCCAGAGATGAAGCTGCTTTTCCTGCAAAGCGACTTAATTGATCACTTTACCCAGAGCCCAAAAGGTCTTGAGTGGGAAACTCTCACTTCACACCTCAATATGGCCACCGTTGGAATAAACCACCACCCCAGGTGATAAATCAGAACTAATTTGACATCTAATTAATGAATCATAAATAATATAATGATCTGCACTGGTTATATTTTTTATTGTTTTTACCTTGACTATCTGGTTTACTGGAAAACATGAAATCAACATGAAATCAAAATAGACAAATAAATAATTAAAAATAATTAATTAAAATAATAAATAAATAAATAAATAATAAAATGAATTATTTTTAAAATGAATAAAAATGATATATATATAATTGAATATAATTAAAATTAATTAATTAATTAAT
>RJVU01018281.1:1047330-1104200 GCA_003731715.1 Anabarilius grahami
TTATAAATATGAAAGTAAAATTTGTTCATAATTACTTTAAATAGGCATCTATAATAAGCTGTAGTTACAGGGAAGTATTCTATTTAAGTTCAGTCCGTGACTCCCATGTTTAACGTGAGTTACTATACAGGTTTAACAGTATAAATTGAAACATCTGTCCATCTAAATGATTCCAGTATTTTCCACCCACCCCAGCAGCTCGAAGGAGATGCACAGGTGGTTGCGGAAGTAGAAGTACTCCTTCATGTGAATGACGTTGTGGCAATTATCTCGGTCTCTTCTCCGCACGGCATCCAGTATCTTTAGCTCTACAAGAGCCTGGTGATGGAACCTGAAGGTCAAAAGAAAAATAACTTATCAAACTTTATCAATATGCAGCTAATTTTTAAAAATGTTCAGACAGTGATACAGCATATTAATCTTTCAAATTATATTGCAAACTTAATTTCTACAGTTTTATGTTACTTTAGTCTACGACCATCATTTTAAAGGCTAAAATGCATGGACTTTCCAGCTNATTTTGTTTTGTATGCAAATATTGATTATTATTATTATTATTATTATTATAAATATGTATTTTTTTATAATTGTACTAATATATTACAATAATAATAATAATAAACCTTCCTGTAGTTCAATCAGTAGAGCATGGCGCTAGCAACGGCGAGGTCATGGGTTCGATTCCCTGGGAAAGCAAAAACTGATAAAATAAATATATGTAATATTTATAAAATGATTAATATAATTACAAATACAACTCCTGAAAGCAAATCCCTTCTCTTCTATAGCTGAACTCAAAGAATCAGAGCAGCTTTACAGTATTCAGCTCTGAGCTTTGCATTTTGAGAGGTTTTTAAGTTAAAGCATCAGTCAAAGTAGGTGCGACGGCAGTGGAAGGGCATGAGATCAGCCCAGACACGTAATGTGATACACAACAGACACCTTTTAACACCCTTCAGTGTATCAGGTCCACCGGATTGAGCGCTGATTAAAGACCTTTTGATGGCCTTATGAAGAGATAAATGTGAAAAGGGCTTCAATCTGTACATTTTCATTGCTATTTTTCATTTTAATGGGGTAAATGAAACGTTTAGCTAAACTCTAGCCTGTTAAGTTTAACTTGTGCTCTTAACTTTCATTTATTTAAATTAAAGTAGTGTATTTTTATTAATATTAACTTAATATTTAATATTTTAATATTTCTTATCATATAATTATTTTTAAAAAATTAGCTTGAACTTAAACAATAATTGACAGACCCCTTGCAGTATCCCCCCGGACCCCCTAGGGGTCGCTGACTCCGATTGTACTAAAGATGAACACATGGACTGGAGGTTCGTTTTACCTCTTCTTATTTCGAATGATCTTGATGGCCACCATCTCATTTGTCTTGTGATCCAAACATTTCAAGACTTGGCCAAACGATCCTTTCCCAATAACCTCCAGGACTTCATAGCGATAACCTATATGGTCATGCAGGACCTGCACAGAGTATTTAGAGGACAGAGTCAGCTGACGAACAGGTCAGCATAATTATTTCCATCGCCTTTGCAGTGGCAGACTTCCTGTTACTTAGAGAAACACTGCAATGGTAATATTGAGATTCATAAATGCTTCTCATTTGTTTATTTCCTAACTAACATTCAGGCACATATTTGGACTGTCAGACATGTGACATTGTTTACATGTTTTGACTGCAAATTTCAGCTGTATGACTCTTTAAACCGTCAAGCCTGAAGGCATTCAGTCTAATGTCCAGTAATCCTGAGGAACGTCTTTCTGAAAAGGCACATTCAAGGAAGATGGGGTGGGACAGGGGACATTAGGGTCTGGCAGCCTGCAGCTGAATTAGCCAGCCTCGTGCTGTAATGCAATTTCATCATTTATCGAGAAGTTGAAAATGAGGTCAGTATGTCACCCAGTAAGCTATTTGCCAAGCTGTTTCTGTAAATGTATGTATATATTTTTTATTTATTCATATATACACATGAATAAATAAATGAACAGATTTTATATATACTATAAAATTAACTAAAACTAAAATCATTAAAAAAATTGTTACTTGAAATAAGATAAATGTTAACTGAAAATAAATAAAACATTTAACATTTTTTAACTTATTTAGTTGCCAAGGAATCATTTTCATTTAGTTTAACTTGAACTAAATTAATATATAATAATATATAATCAAATTAATAAAAGCTATAAAAACAACAACAAAAACTAATAAATAATGGGAAAACAACCAAAAAATTACTAAAACTTCAAAATGAATATTAAAACAGAAAACATGAAAAGTGAAGTGACGTGTCCCATACTGCATTTCACCCAAGTGTACACACACACAGCAGTGAGTATTGAACAAACACACACCGTGAACACACACCCAGAACAGTGAATAGAAGCTAATTCAAAATTTTAATAAAAACTATAATAGAATCTCAGTGATACTAAAATAACACTCCCAAGCAAAAGTAATGTAATCACAGAAAGAAATATGATATGTCATATCTAACCTTTATGTAGCTGCCATGCTCATCGTCATAGCCTGAATTCTGTGGGGATCCCTGGGAGCCTTCAATCTTCTTAGTGTCCAAGCCCAGATACCAGATCTCAGAGTAGTCCATGATCTCCTCCCTCTCATATTCTGTTAGCTGGTTCTGGAAGTGCTTCAGTGCCGCTGTTTTGCAGATGAAGGTAGAAACATAAATAGTGAGCATATGTAATCCAATTAAAAAGGGAATGCAATTTTTAGTTATTATTTCTGATTCAGCTTGTTTCAGTGACTGAAACCTCCATTTATTAATTTCTAAATATATGAACCACAAACAAAAATCCAGAGCACTTCATACTTGTTGGAGACATAGGCAGCCTCTGTCCCTCGTATGTCCTGATCTTCTCAAACTTATTGATGATGCTCCTGGTTAAGGATTCGGAGAGGTTTTCCACCGATGAACCAAAGCGATTGGGAAACTGTGGCCTCGGCCTCTCCTCCTGAGTTACAAGAAATGGAAGTCAGAGTGAAATACGTTTTTATGTGAACATTATATGAATTGTTCACTCAAAAAATGACTTTATGTACTCACCCTCATTTCATTCCAAACCCATATATAGTTGTTTTTGTTTAATTGCTCTTAACTTGAAATACTTGATTAAGCTACTTCATACATTTAACTTAAAATTATCATGTAATCTTAACTTAATTATTTTTAGTAGTGGAAACTTGGCTGCTTTAACTAGCTAATTCAGTAATTCAAGCTAACTTGCTAATTGGTGGCACAATACTTTGATAACATTAGCATAGCAATTGCTGAACGAGTACGGAAATATAGAACATTTAATGTATATCTGTTCTCAAACTAAGCTCATGCTCCACTTGTCACCATTATGGTAATCCNCCCCCCCCCTCCCACACACCCAAAAAAAACTCCCACATAACAGAAACCTTTATAAATTAGCATAGCAAAACATTAAACAATACTAAATCTCCCACTTAACATTAACCTTGCACAAAAAACTTTATATATAACACTTAATTTTAGCATTTACTCTTCCAAGTGTCATGGCAAAGCATGCTGGGAAATAGCCCAGTTTCAGGTAAATTTAAATTTGTCTAAATTAAAAGAAACAAGTTCATAGAACTCAAAACAATGAAACAATTCAGATTACTTAAAAAGTGTCAGTTTTGTGAACTCAAATGAAAAAGAAAGTTCTAAATAAAAGTGAATTTGATTGAACTAATTTGTTTAATTTAAGTTTACCCTACTCAAACCAGTTAATTATTTTGAGCATTAGGGTTTATAGTGTATTTTATGGTACTTCTGATGGGCTATTTGTGCTTTTTGGAGATTGACAGACATTATTGCTGTTGATATATGAAAAAAGCTGTATCAAAAAGTCTCATTTTGTGTTCCACTGAAGAAAGAAAGTCATTTGGGATTGGATAGACATGAGGGTGAGTAGATTTTCATTTTTGGCTAAACTTAAGAGTGTTATCCCACCTGATTCCCTTGAGTGCTTTGCACCAACTGTTTGACAATACTGGGTAAGGTTCCATTCGAATGCAGAAGTTTGCCATTGGTCACCAAAACTTGCTTGACTGGAGCCTCTAGCTGGGGTAAAGTACCAACTCCCGTCCCACACTTCTAGAAAACAAAAGACACAATACTTTGAGTACCGTTCAACATGAAAAACTCTACAAATCAGTTACAAGGGCCAAACGGGGGGAAAGATACGTGAGCTTCACACAAGCTGAGTGGCCAACGGCCCCAGTGAACCAGACCCCCTGCATAGAGGATGGAATTTCAGTGGCGGTTGAGACCGAGGTGGGGACAAAAGCGGCGATAGGGCAGTCTTTCGCAACCCATCAGAGCAATGAACATGTACTCTAAATCTTACATTTGGGGTGTAATAACAGTGAATGATACAGATTTTTTCTAACACGGTTCCTAGTGAATATCTTCTCTTGGAAGGAATAAAATGAAATGTTCCCTTGCTATGAAAAAAATGTAGGGCACTGCACAAGGGAGGGGCTTGTTCGTTGCTTGCAGGTTTTCCCCCATCTCACGGTTCAAAGCCAGTGCTCGACAAACTTCTGGGCTGAAAAAAGAGCAAGTGTGTCTATAGATAGATGCGATATTCAATCTCATATGTTCTGGGGATACTGCGGCATCTGCCAACTTGATCATGACGCATAGAAACAGAAGCTAAATATAGCGTATAGGGACACCTGAAGAGACCTACGTGAATACAGTAGGCTGTATCCGTGTCACCCGCTTAGGTACCGCAGCTGTGCGTTAAAGCCCCAATCGAGTCTAGGGATTTTGACATTAAAAGGCACTATGCCAAGCACTTTATTATAAGTGGATGGTATCACCAGTGAAGAGATTGCTATTAGTTAATGACAACAGTTAGGGGGTCATCTCACAATCAACATTAAAAATTTAACACAAACGCTTTCCATAGGTGCTAGAGGGATCATCTATAGATAGCGGACACACAATGGAAGTGCCTATTCACACTAAAGCATCAGCTGATTAAAAGTTTTTATATTTAAACCAAAAAAGTTAAGTAATAGTGTTAGGGAGTGAAATTAATTTAGCGATTCAGTTTGTTCAGATTAACTGTTTCAATAAATTAATTCAAAGACCAATATGCTGATTCTTTTGAGTCGCTGCGTAAATTAACTGTTCCCAGAAGTCTTTGCGCAACATGTCTTATAAATACTGCTGTTTATTACTAAGTTAAATGTTTAATGTTAAATTGACGCTAATGGCGCAGAAATTACACCTTTAAGATACATTGCCCGGCCTAAAAAAAGTCGCCGTAAATAGGAAAATGCTTAAGATATGACTGGATTATTATTGCAGTGATTATTATGTTTTGTTATATGTTTGGCAACAGTTCTTCTAACCCTAACTGATGGAGTTTGTAACTTTTCATTTCTTAAGCAACCATGTAGGAAGACACATCATGGCTATATTCCAGGATGACAATGTCAAGATTCATCAGGCTCAAACTGTGAAAGAATGGTTCAGAGAGTAAGAATCATTTTCACACATGAATTGGCACCTCTGAGTCCAGACCTTAAATTCATTGAAAGTCTTTGGGATGTGCTGGAGGAGACTTTACAAAGTGCTCACCTCTTGCATTGTCAATCCAAGATCTTGACCAAAAATTGATGCACCTCTTGATGGATATAACATCACAATATTTATTTCTGTCAAGAGGTGCATCAGCCACTGAATTCACCCATTAAAACTTCTTTCAGCCAATGAAATTGCTTTGCATCCTAGGCGTTGAATTCAATTCAACGGGTGGACTGAATGGTTCAAATCACCCTGCACCCATCTCACAGTTCTCCTCCCAGACAGAGTCACTCTTACAGTAGAGTGATTCACACACCCTTTGTGAATCAATTTGAATGAATCATCACTGTTAAGTAACTGGTTTTCTCTATGAATAAAGGCTCACCTGTGAGTAGGTGCAGTTGGGTCCTATTTTTGTGTTCTCGGCCTGAGACCTGTGGGGGTGAGGGAAAGCCTCGGGTCTGGCTGACTGTGAAAGAGAGCGGAGGAAAGACGTCATGAGCGTGAGGAGTGGGCACACTCTTGCAACCCACATCCACAGCCGTATGTGTGGGATTCTGCGTATATAACTCCAGGAATCATCTCTGCTCGCTCTGTGTTATTCAACACAGCTGATGACTCATGTTCGATACACCAAGGTTGCTTGTTTTTTAATTCAAAAGCACATTAATAACTATGACGCCCACCATATCAGATGATGCAGTTTGACCTCATAGTAGAGGACAGTCGTGATGTTCAGACTCCTTCACTGGTACTTCACACTCCTAGCAATCATCTCCCAACTAATGTTCCTCTTGAGCACGAATGCTGAGCGTTCAAGGATATCAGGGGACCTGCGATGACTACAATCATTCATGATTGCGGACATATGAGGAAACAGGCCCACATCCATCTTAATCAGGTGGAACGTGCGTCAATAGTGGTGACAGACAGCATAAGGACGGATGAAAAGCTCTAGCTAAACTTAGAGCCTCTCGGGTGGGGGTGAGATACAAATAGAGGATATTGGCGGGCAAACACGTGCCGGCAACAGAAGTCAAACAGATTGGCCAAGAAACATACAGACAATTGAATGATCTGACCCATATGCACACCTTGGAGACTTATGTGCCTCTCACAGCCTTAATCCACTGGCTGATTATTTGCAGAGTCTAAAACATATGGCTGTTTTTGGCCAAGCGTATCTTCCCATCGGGGGGTTTAGCCATGCGGATGTGTTGGGTCTTAACTGCATTCATTCACAGTGCAGTGAAGTATATAAGGGCTTATAGAGGGATCAGAGAGTACATGGACTTCAACGTGGCAGCAACAAAGAGATGCATTTAGAAAACAGGCAGTAAAAATTTGTTACACTTAAGACTGCGGGCGGCCAGCTGTGCAATGTGAGCCCGGGGCTTTAAAAGACTCATTCAAATATTAACACCTTTGAGTTTCTATGTTCAGGACTAAGGGCTTTGTGTTACAATGTGGGTCAGTGTGCAATGCAAGATTGAGAGATACTTTCTTAAAGTCACCATGAAATCAAAATTGACAATTTTTTTTTATTTTTATGGAATGGCAGTATTTATTATAAATGATTTATCCGTGCACATAATTAATATTTTATTAAAATTAATGTGCCCTCGTAATCTTTAATCGCGTTTAAGACGTGCTTTTCGGTGTGAGGATGGGACAACTTGTCATTTACATGACATCGCAACAATAGCAAATGACAATGATCCAATCAATTCCCATTGGACAACAAGTCCCGCCCTACATTTTCTTATTCGAGAAGCTGTTTCACTCGGATAGAAATCACAATAGGGAAGAAAAGCTTCTTAAAGGAATAAACACATTTATTCCTTTAATTTAACTGAGGATTATCAGCTGATATTGAGATTTTTAAATTAATCTTTATTGGTTGATGTTACATAATTTTCCATATTTTTTTTATTTAGATTACTTTTGCCATCATCGGACACTCACTTAAACAGTCACTTAATCTTTATAAACACTAATAATTTAAAATGAATATCCATACTTACTTTATAGTGTTGTGATGCCTAAACTCACTTGTAGCATTTAAAACAATTGGTTTTAGTTTTTTAATTATAATTTATTTAAACATAATGTATTTTGTAATATCATCATATTGTTAAAATAATTATTGGCCAGAATTTTTATATCAGGGAATCTCTAATTTATAAGGCCCTTTTGTGACAACTCTGTGCTAAACCATTGGCTTTCACTCTAGAATTTACCCAAATATTATATCCAATGTGCTATTTTAACAAATACATTGGCCGTACACCAATGGTTTTTACACATTTTGGTATCACATACAGGAGGATTTGGAGTCACCTCAATTAAGTAACCCAAACTACGCCCAGAAAGGATGAAAAATACATCATATGCCATTCTTAATGATCAGGACCATGCCCTTCAAAGTAATTTGGAGCTCAGTTCTGAATCATTTGCTGACAACCACCTTAAAGGATGGTTCATACTTAGACACTGGCTTGAGGTTTTTTAAGCAACCTAACCATCACATGTTCAGGCCAAATATACTCACGCACAGTTATAGGGTTCAAGGGGTGCTTTTCACATCAATCTTTGACAATGCATCTGTCAAAATGCAGTTCTTTTCATTATACACAGCAGTGGGAGAAATCTTACTGAAGGAGTGATAGGATGGACAAAGGACTGGGACTTACATAACGTATTGCAACCTGGCTTGCACTAAACATTATCACCTATAAAACCGAAAATACACAGAACGGAATGCAATCAAATCTCTCGTGTTACTGTGAGTTACGATTCTTAGAAGGCGAAGTGCAATGAAACCTCAGCAAATAACCACATAAAACAACACGAGGAAGTTCTTTAGTCCCTTACAATAATTATCATGGTAACCAGTTTCTGCCTTTGAAAAAGCTATATTATACTATATATTATATGCACACATATATTATAAAATATTGAGGTCTACCATATTGGCTGTACACACATCTTCTTTTGATAACAATGAAAGTAAATATGTCAAATTATCAGAAACAATCACTGTATATGGTGCTAACATTTAATGTTATCATCTATTATAATTATGGGCAAGCATAGTTTCCACCAAAATAAAACAGATAATAAAAAAAATTATGAAAAATATTAGTAGCCAAATAGAATTTTTTTTCAGAATATTTAAGCATTTTCTTATTAAGAACAGTAGAGGCTGATACCCAGTTACCAGTTAAACTGTATGGTGTTATATTTAAAAAATCGTATAGGTCAGTATGATATTATATAAACTGCTTATGGTATGCTACATTTTGAATAAGTATGTTTAAGTTTTTAAGTAAGGGCAAAATATTGAACTAATGAACTGAGAAAACCATTACATTGGACGTTTTAAGTATAATAAAACATGCACATGCGTAAATTATTTTATATATAAAATAATGTTTAAAACCTTAATAATAATACTGGTAAAATTCAGTGCAGCCAATAGAATTAGATAAATATGCTTTAAAAAAATATTATAAAGTTTTTAACAAGAGTTATCATAAGTGCATGCAAAAAAAGACATAAATCACCAATCTTCATACATTACCTTGTTATTAATTTCAGGAAACATGTCGCTTTTTGACACGTGGATATTCAACACATCCAAGTCATAAGGCATAAGGCGTGAGAAAAAAAGAACGCACTCGCTATTAAATCCAGCTGGAAACTTGCATGTGCCTCTTAAGAATCCTGTAAGACACCAGAACCCTTCCTGTCAGCACTGGAAAATACCTGCAAGAACTTCGCGAAATGAAGTGTTTCCCGATGAGGAGGAGAGGGCTTGAAAAGCTTTCGTCAGCAGGAGATTAACGGAAAGAGGCAAGCTGTGCGTCTGCTCCACTTGACGTGTATGTCCCGAGATATGCCACCTGTTCAGGTTTTCCAGCCTGACTGCACTCTATATAGATGTGTTTACGTGCGCTTACCTATCACTGAACCCATATTCCTTCCATCCTAGCACAGTGCATTTGTTTGCCAAGTCATGGCGCTCCTAAAGTGGTAATCCAGGACAGTTATGACACAATGTCCGAATGTGCAGCTGCACAAATCAGCCTCTAATAACACAAGCGGCTCGACGGCATGAGTTTTTAGTGTTTAGTCGCCGCGCGAGTGCCTCCGTTCACTATTTCCTCGATTTGACACGAGCTTTGAGTATGCAACGGCACCGCCTTCGGTACTATCTGTTTACTGCCCTCTCTTTAAGTTTCCATCTGTCAACGAACGATGGGACCCCAATAAATAACGCCTATCACCAGTACATAGTCATTCGCAAAGCCTTGTGTATTTCAAAATGTCAGAAGAGAGGTGGGCGAGCCAAAGGCTCATAAACTTACTCACCTTATTTACTCCGTGATTAAGTGGGCTTTGATTTGAATAGGAGATTGTGTAGGTGCATTATTGGAAAAAATGTAACCTTTTACACCCAAAAATGAATAGTACTGCTGGCAAATGTTAAAAAAAAAGAAAAAAAAAGAAGACGTATGTAAATAAAGCAGTTTTATTCTACATAAAAGTGGTCCCACTTGTGGGGGCGGCCATGTTAAGATTATAAGCCCCCCTACTATCGGGCATATTTGCTTGCAAAATAAATTATTCATGGGTGATAAATATGTCTGCAAATAGGGTATAATATTATTGGTACAGAAGTCATTCCATGAAACCGGTACGATTTGAGTCTCTCTGACCTTTTTCAGTGTATTTTATCTATTGGGTCACCAAAATATATTTTTATTTTTTGTATTAATTGAAATGTCTCCTTTAATAATGTTTAAAAACATGACGTACATTTTATCTTCATATTAGAAATTATTTCGTTTTTTTTCAGTTGACACCACCTATTTTGCCATGTCCCTCAAGGCCTTCTATGAAAGTGTACTTGGGATATGAATAATAAAATTAGAAAAAAGTCCATACATTTAGCCATTCCCATAAATATCCATCTGTGCTTTTTTGCTGGTAATGTTTTTTTTTTCTAAGTAAATTCATGATTATTCATTAAAATCACATTATTTAGTTCCGTACCTCAGTAACCCCTCAACCCCGTTACACAAACCATTCTCCCCCTATAAAAATAATGAACTGATCCTTATGTGACACCATTAATAGGAAGTGACATAGAAGTCTTCTGAACAACATTGCCAGACACAGGCAAGTTACCACCATCTTTAATAATTATAACTAAATTATGTTGTGAAATTGTGTTTGTCAAGCTTAACGACTCAACCCCGTTACATCAATTAAAGATAGAAAACTATTACTTGTGAAAATTATCTTCTTGTGCCATGTGCTCTCCATTTATTCACTATAGAACAGTGGCCAATTTGGGCAAAAAAATCACAACCCCGTCACACCTACATTTTGATTATTATTATTCTTTTAAGTTTATGAAAAAGTAATTTAAAGTTTGTTGAACTCTGTCTGAAATGTTGAGAGCAATCATAAGAATACTGTTTTAGTTCAAATTCTGAAGTTAAGCCTTTGATGAGGTTGCTGTCACAAAAAGTGCCCATTTCAGGCTTTAGTATAGCAAAAGTGTGAGATTTTATGTAACTTTTATATTTGCAATTACTGAATTAGTGTGAGGGCCATCTGATTAATAGGAAAATGTTGATTTTATCACAAATACATTTTATAATAATATTCACAGAGCTCCCATAGTGTCCATAACTTCAAATAATGACCAATAATAATAGAGATTTGATGCCTGAGATGGGAAAATATGTTTTTCTGGAAGTTAAATATGTCATTAATGTTGTGGGGTGTTCAGAAAAGTAATACATTTTGGTAAAAAATCAAAAAATGTGTAAGTCCAAATCGTACCGGTTTCGTGGAATGACTCACATACAACTTAATTGTGATTAATTACAAAAAAATATCTTTAACAACAGAAAAACTAAACACAATTATAGTAAGAATAAAATCTATATTTAAATATGAAACTATAATAATTAAAAATATTTAAAAAATAATAATAATCATGCTCACCGAGCCATAGATATACATTTGTTAAGAAGTACAAATGTAGAGTACCAACTTCACACTGCGTTTTAATAACTGAACTGTTTTTATATGGCAGAAACGTTAGCAAATTATCAATCTGCATGTTTACATAGACCAACGATTAAAAAAATCTCACAAAGGAAAAGTGAGAATGTGTGAAGGCGAGCCCTTTATTCTCCATTGGATCTTGATTGCAAAATTGATTTCTGTGAGCTAAACTAATGATAGATTTAAGTATAATGATTAAAAAAACAAAAACAATATACTGACTTCTAAAGACACTTTTTGTAATGTCTAATGAATTATTATCAAATGACCAAAAGCCCAACATAAATCCCTTTTACTGGACTAAATTTCACTTATTCCAGCTATACAAAACACTTCAAGCCTTCATAAATAGCAAATATAGAAGGTAGCAAGTTGACACTTTTTTTCACACCTATTCCCTATAGACTGCACTGCTCACATGTAACAAGTATGGCAGAGGCAGAAGCTGTGCACAGTGTCTGATACAACGTGACTCACCATGAAGGCCTATTATTGAACCACCTTTCTCAAATGTCAGATTCAGACAGCCTATGTCTATACTAATTTAAGACAAACAGATCGTAGTTCTGAAAATGAGTGATAAGATGAGGTAAAAAGTGGAGAGCATTTAAAATAAATAAATAGATCCATATAACAGTTAATCCCCCCCCAAAAAAGACCAAAAATACTATAAAAGCAGTACATAGAAAACAGAATATGGGTTTAGAAAGACACGAGGTTGAGTAAATAATGACAGAATGTTCATTTTTGGGTGTAGCTTTTTCACTATAACTACTCCCTTGAGAGAGCAAACTAGACTGTCAACTATAAAGACAGAGATAGATAGATAGGCAGAGAGAGAAAGGTGTGTGAAAGAGGAACACTCTCGCTATGGTGGGAGGAGGGAAAAGAGGCTTGATTATGATTAGTGTTTGTTACATAACACAGAAGCACTTTAGTAATCGTGGTGAGCTATGGGGATGAACTGTTCCTGATGGAGTGCTCATTCAGCACAATGGAGCTCAGACAGGGCACACACAGCCCAATCCCCATCAGCCTGCCAGAATCTCTGGTCCATCCCATTCAAGGCTCCTTTATTAAGAAAATAACAGCTCTGCATGAATGAAACTAGTCATGAAAACGTGTGAGGTAAATACTACACACATTCACTGCTGTGGATTTAGTACTGATTAAAAGGTGATAGACTGCTTATTTGCATTTTATAATCAGCCATTTGAAGTAGAATTTACTCACTTTGTTAAATGATTTCATTAGTATAAGTATTTAATATATGACTGTGAAGGCCTTGGCTTGCACAGGGAAATGCTACAGAGAACTGATCAGGTTTTTTAAACAGAGCTGAGTGAGGAACCCCTTCGATCATAATCAACACTTTGATCCAAAATGTTTGTCTTTGAGAGATTCACCCCGAAAATGAAAACTTTGTCATCATCCATTCCCCTTAATGTTGCTCAAAACATGGTACATGGTACAAAACAAGTATTATAAGGCTGTTCCTTATTAAAAGGTTATAGATGACTGCAGCTGTCAAGACAAAATAGTATCATAAAAGCAGCTCATATATTTCAAGTCTTCTGAAGACATACTATGACTTTGTGAGGAACAAATTGAAATTGTAGTTGTTATGGTACTTTTCTGGAGCTTGACATACACTTAAAAATGTGGAAAAAAATACAGTGCAACAGCTTGTCATTGGAGCAGTACCAATTACTTTAAACCTTAATCTTTAAACCTTATTTACCCCTAGAGTGTTCATAAAAAATACCTTAAAAGGTACTATTACTACTCTAAGGTACTATAATGCACCTTTTGGGAGTTCCTTTAAGGGTACTGTCCTTTAACAGTACTGCCCCAATGTAACCGTAAGGGATCAATTTTTGCACACTTTTGCTTACAGTGCAGCAAACAGCCACCTTATGCAAAAGAGCATGACATTTTGCTAGGTAATACCTCTTGTGCCTTGTGAAGAAAAACAGTTTTTTGAGTGTATTTTTGGGTGAACTATCCCTTTAAGCAACAGGAAATAAGAGAGTTCACAAAGGGCAGCAAGGCATTGTAGAGGTTCCCAAAATGTATGTAACTGTATGGAAAGCTTGTTTCCGCCACGGAATAAAAAGGATAATTGCGAATTTTAATCTCACAATTCTGACTTTTTTTCTCACAATTGCGAGTTTACATCTTACAATTCTGACATTTTGCGAGATATAAATTCGCAGTTCTGAGAAAAAGTCAGAATTGCGAATTTATACCTCTCAATTCTGACTTTCTCGCAATTCTGACTTCTTTTCTCAGAATTGTTTATATCTCGCAATTCTGACTTTATAACTCGCAATTGTTTATAACTCGCAATTGTTTATATTTCGCAATTCTGACTTTATAACTCGCAATTGCGACTTCATATCTCAAAATCCTGACTTTATTACTTGCAATTGTGTTTATATTTCGCAATTCTGACTTTATAACTCACAATTGCAACTTTATATCTCAAAATTCTGACTTTATAACTCGCAATTGCAACTTTATAACTCACAATTCTGACTTTATTACTCGCAATTGCGCCTTTATAAATCACAATTCTGATTTTATAACTCGCAATTCTGACTTTATAACTCGCAATTTCGCCTTTATAAATCACAATTCTGACTTTATAACTCGCAATTCTGACTTTATAACTTGCAATTGTGACTTTATTCTGATTTTATAACTCACAATTCTGACTTTATAATTCGCAATTGCAACTTTATAACTCACAATTCTGACTTTATAACTCGCAATTGCGCCTTTATAAATCACAATTCTGATTTTATAACTCGCAATTGTGACTTTATAACTTGCAATTGTGACTTTATTCTGATTTTATAACTCACAATTCTGACTTTATAACTCGCAATTGCGACTATATCACTCAATTCTGAGAAAAAAGCTTCCATAGACAAGTCATCAATTTGCATTTAAGATATATATATATATATAGTCTCAGTCATACTGAAGTAAATCATAACACAGAATTAAAAGAACTTGATTAAAAACCGGAATGTGAAAAAAAAAACATTTTCCAAAACATTTACTGTTATATTTACTGTTACAAATGCACTAAACTTCCCGAATTGCAATCTAGCTGATCTAGAGTTGCAAGTACACTTATCCATGATTCATGAACAGGGGGTGGATGTTTTAGGAGACGGCACGTTCTGTTGGCAGAACTACACAAATCTTTACCTCAGGTTGAACTCTCCTGTTCCTGTGACTCTGTCGGATGCCCCAGCAGTTCTGGAGAATCTCAAAGCCACAGCAAGGTTGTGTGGTCTCTTTTCCACCCATGATGGGGTCTCCCCATGCTGCAGTAACCACAGGCCTTAGTCCTACCACATCATGTCCACCTGTCCGTAAGGAAAAGTTAACCAAAACAACTTTGGTCTTTGATGATCTAGAGCTCCATGGTCCAGACTTAGCAACACGAAGGGATCCTTTCCTTTCAGACTTCTACAGACATGTGCTTGTCCAAAAGATGCACAATCTCTGGATCTAGGATTGAGGATGTTGTCGCATTCACTTCTCTGCACTGGATCTAAGAGTCCATTTCACGTGCCATCTCACATCTCTGCTTGAGGATATGTGTGTTGAAGGCAGGGATAAATGGGTGGTAACGTGGAGTGCACAGGGAGAGCTTGGTGACGTGTGGATGAGACTCCACAAGGGAGCCATCCTGAGCCGGAGGCTGAGCAGTGGGGGCTCTCAGTGGCATCTTCCTCTTCCTCTATGGGAAGCATCAGGGGAGTGATCCCTGACAGTGGAGCTCCACTCAGGGGCAGCAGAAGTGGCTTCTGTTGGAACTTCTGGTAACTCCTCCCTCCCAGAGGCCGTCTCCTGGAGACAGAGTCGGAGATATTTCCTCCCCTCCGCTGCTCACATTCCCCCAGGACGCTGACAAACAGCAGTAAAGTGCAGAGAGGAAATCTTATCTCCCGGCATGCACGCATAGGCTTTGGTTTCTCCTGCTACAGCACGGAGAGAGTGGGAAAGCTAGCCCTCCCCTTCATAGTGATACCTCTACCATTTGCCTCCATGGGTAATATTTCTGACTGTTTCATCCATGGGGACTTGGGGTCTAATATGTATATCCACATCTCTCAGCGCCACTTAGGAGAGAACAAATTGGATCTTGTGCACCTGCCATCAACTGAGAATGGGAATGTGTTTACCAACTTTGTGTTTACATTGTAACTGACATTTGGAAGACCTTAAACATATCACTTCAATCATGTCACTCAATGGTTATGTAACAGATGTTTATTCTGTAATCACATGGCCGCTGGGGTCTTCAATGTCAGGTGGATGTGTTACAATCTACTATGACGTTACAGGCCTTCTGGCAATAAAATTGTTTTAAAATAGAACACGCTGGAACTGTCATTAAGTAAATGTACCTCTTGTCTTCTTCTATCGAATTTCTCCAAAGGTAACAAAGATATGTTTGGATTAGGATCAGCTTTTGTAAAATTTTAAACCAGTATACAGGGATGTTCAGTCCTGCTCCTGGAGGACCACCTTCCTGTAAAGTTTAGCTCTAATGCACCTGGCTGAAAGTTTTGAGTCACCCTGAAGACCTTGATTAGCTAATTTTAGGTATGTTTAATTAGAGCTAAACTCTGCTGGAACGTGGCTCTCAGGATCAGAATTGGACACCCCTGCAATACTTACATTCACAGTACATTTATATCAGGGGTCACCAATCTTGGTCCTGGAGGTCAACCTTCATGCGGAGATTAGCTCCAACTTGGTCCAGCACACCTGCATTGAAGTTTCGATTAATCCTGTTTACCTTGATTAGCTGGTTCAGGCGTGTTTAATTAAGGTTGGAGCTAACCTCTGTAGGGATGTGGCCCTCCAGGAAGAAGATTGGGCATTCCTAGTTGTAAACAGTTGGGAAATATGTTACAATTTCAAAGTTAATAAAATATTCACCCAGACTCTTTAGTATTCAGTTCCAACTACTTATTCTAGAGGAATGTTATGGCAGTAAAAGAACTGAAGATCAGAAGCAATTCCTGAGAAAAATGTGAAGAAAGACTAAGTATGGGATTTTGGCTATATAGTCATGAAAGCAAAAGGGTGATTTTGACTTACTGTGACCCTAAAAAGTACATCTAAGACAGTGTCTTCAACAAATGATGCTAGACATTATGGGCCCTATCATACACTTGGCGCAATGCGATGCCAGGCCCGATGCAAATGTTTTTTGCTAGTTTCAGCTCGACGCAGTTATCATTTTCGCGTCCAGCGGCCATGTTGTTTAAATAACAAATCCACTCATGCCCATTTGTTCACCCATGGGTGTGCTGGTCTGAAAACGAGGTGTGTTTAGGCGCATTGTTGGCGGGTTGCTATTTTGAGGCAACTGAAAAGGACTAAAACATTTTTTTGTTATTTAAAAGATTACAATGTGAAAGATTATTATTGTGTACATAAAGATAAAAATGCCTACGTGTCATAATGGATAGTCATTGCATGTATCAGAATTACCTATCTGGAGTAATGACGAATGAAATTGGCTAATTATTTGACTAATCGTGGCAATACACTGACTCGTCAGGTTGAGAGTGTCTGTATTCTGCCATGTAAATAGCAATCCGCCATGGTGCAAGTGCACCTGACTTTTAAAGGAAATGGGAGATGAGACTTTGATTGGTTTATTGCACGTTACGCCCAAAACACACCCATGACTCATTAAGAGACTAGGTACAACCCTTTTGGACCATGCGCCTGGCGGCCGACCATTTTTTCCGTCGTTAAACTAGCAAAAGTGGATTCGGACACGCCCTAAGTGCACCTGCGCTTCAGACCATGAGCTTGGATCATTAAAATAGGGCCCTATAACTTTTCTAGCCTTGCTATTTCTGGTTCAACTAATGCTGTTTATATCAATGGTGCAAACTGGGTGTGGTTACTAAGTCAAAGCAACAATGTAAATTCATGAATGCAACAGACTGATGGCTAATGACCTAGCTGGCTGATTTAAGCAATTTAAGCATATGTAGTGTTCAAGAAGTGGATATAAGTTGTTCAGGTGAGAAAAGGGCCATCCAGTAACAGGTGTTGCAGAGTAATGGATTAACCACATGTGACACGTTTGGGAAGCCAAAAGATAAAGTAGAGGTAAAGTCTTCACCTTTGCTAAGACGTTATTTTTGCACATGACCATATATATATGCGCCTTATTGAAACTACAGATGGCAGTCTATTTTAACAGGTTAAGTATGTTGATGACCAATTTAAGCCTCTGCTTGCCCTAATATAAATAAACAGTATAAGCAGCTATGTAGCTGACATATAGTCAGTTAGGTCACCTAGTGTAGCAGTGTCATTTTTAATAATATAACGTACAAAAAGCTAAACATTTAGGGCAGAACTTAAGGAAGCTATGCATATATCTAATTAGGGTGGCTTCAAGTGTTATGAGAGACACTTTTAAAAGACTATTTTTAACTTGACATACCATACTAAAAAATGCAACACTCAGCGAGACGATCAAAAAACAGCACAAGCCTTGGCACAAAGTCCAAAGATGTCAGCCTGAATATGTATAGCCGCAACAGCACTGCTTTAAGGATGCATTTAAGCACAACTTTTTGCCACCGATTTGCCATCCAAACTAAAGTTAACACCAAGTGTGATAACTATAATGATAGTTTTAAAAAATCATTTTAAATTGAAAAGAATAGCAGAGACCACACCACAACTATAATGATAACGGCACAGAGGAACGATATTGTTGGAATCACTTATTCTCTCAAGTCTCTCTTAGTCTTACATCTCTCCTTAAGTTTAAGTCTATGGGACTTTTCAGTCATCTTATCGTCTATCAGGCAAAAATATCCAACTACCTATAAAAGTTATAACACACTTTTTGAAGTATTATTCACATCCGTTGCACTAACACCCAGGACAAATTGCATGCCCAAACCTAGTCATTAAGATTAGGGGTTTATTCTAAAACTTAATGTAACACAGTTCGTATATGTGGGAAGAAGGAGGCGGGAACCGGCGAACGTTCAAACAAAAACTTTAATAAACAAACCAACACAAAACGAAAGTAACGCCGGCAGACCCTCGCGGACGTCTGCCGGCCACACAAACATAATAAAACATAACGTAAAGTCCAGGCCTGGTCCTCTCTCGTCCTTAACTGTCGTCGCTCCTCCTTTTATGCTTATTAAATGAATAAGAACACTCCAATCTCTCACAAAATACAGTTGGTATTTACTGATGATAGAGATATACAGGTGTCCACCAGTAGAGCAGTTGAGTGTGTGGGCAGAGAGACAGACAATGCCCCACTCACTTATGCCAGCATGAGCAGCGTGAGTAACATTATCTATCAAGGTCAGCTGTCTGGGCTGGGCCTCACATGGGCTAATCCTTATCACTCACACAAATACACAAACCCATATGCATATACACAAACCGGATGGGACAGGATGGCAATGATCACATTCAACATCTATTCATGTTTAAATTACAATTTCAGCTGACATCTAATTACTCTGAGAAGCTTTGCTTTTGTTGCCAGGGATTTCATTTTGGCTTTGACCTAGACTTTAAACATGTTGAATCTGAGCACAGATGCCCCATGGACTGTCTAGGCCAAGGATTGAACCAAAATGACCCCACTTTTTTTTAACAGTGTCAGGGAAGCTACTTTTAAATTGTAACTACAAGCTACAAATAATTTTCAAGTACATAATTTACAGGGTACCAAGTTACATTGAAGGTATTAAAAGTATATAGGTATTACAAGTATATATTGTGTATATATATGTATATATATATATATACACACACATGCTCTCATGGATTTAGTCAGGGAGTTAATCCAGTTAAAGTTTTAAGAGCCTGATTCAAACTGGGAGCTGAGTTCTTAAGTTTTTTTGAATGATTCTTTAAAATAACTGAATCGAAAGAGTCATTTGCTCATTAATCAGACTACACTAGTCACAATACATGTATGTTTTTGCATGCAGTCGCCACGGACAAAAAACTCAAGACTTGTTCTTGCTATTTTGAGCTACAGTGCCTTTGAAAAACACATCATATTTAATATTCAGACTGCAAGCTAATCAGGTAAAAATATAATTTAAATAGTCAAGCTACCCATGACCTGTAGAGGATAAAGCGGTTTGGAGAATGAATGGATGGATGGATGGATGGATGGATGGATGGAAAGTGGTGTTTTACTTAAAAGCAATTCTCAAATAATTGTGAGACAATCAATCATCTCATTCAGGTCCTACCGCTACGGTCATCAAAACACCGCTTAGCACTTGGGTACAAATTCACCGCCTTCACCAATACATTTCAAGATAATCACCTTCTGTGAGGAAAAGCAGAATCCACCAGTGAGGGGTTGTGGAGGAATTAAAGGACATGTCATCATCATGTTTTTGCTGATTATTTACGGTGGTTGCAGACTGTTTGATGGCATTAACTAGATGTTAATGTTACAATATTTGCAATACAACAAGGTTTGAATTCAGAGCCCCGTGAGTCCAAAACCTCAGATTATAGCGAAGCGCATTATTCTGCGCCCCAGATGCGCATAAGCAATGACATTTCATAAACGAGCATCTGTTTACATGAGTTTTTGATAGTTTTCTGCAATTAAAATTTATATAGTTGTTTACTGAATTGTTTTATACGTATATTATATAGTTATTGAAGCGGTGCACTGAGCTTTGAGTGTACTAGTTTTCTGTGCTCTGTTTGAACCTAATGCAACTAATCCATCTTTTTCAGCTGTCAGTCAGAGGCTATCTTGAACTTGAGCATTAAATCAAGGATATAAATATTGAGATTCATTTCAAGGCTATGACACAACCTTAAAGACATTTCCCATTACCATAAAAAGGAGGAACTTAACCAATGAAGATCTTATATCAACATTTAAAGGAACAACACTCTCACATTTGGCCGTAATTTGTACAGTCTGCAGGAAAATATGTTTATCTTACAGGATTATGGGCATCAGTTAACTATGCTCAAGAGACTAGTTACTTCAGTGTTCTTTGGTTGCCTGGGTGAAGGGAGAAACCTCATACCCTAGAAACACCAAGCAAGGGACTGTCTTGTTATTGCAAAAAGAATATCCCCCATGGCTTACCTATGTAGATTATCTTAAACTGAGTTACAAATGCATGAAATCTAAATTAAATAAATGGCACTCAGTTTGGTGTGGCATAAGTATCCAGATATTTTGGGGAAATACTGTGGAGTGCTTAGAGCTAAAGTGTACAACCCATGGGATAGATAGACACACACTTTGCATAACACTCTTTTTTTGTCCTTTAATGAATGACATATCATTCTATCACAAGTTGGAAATTCACAGTCCTGAGGGAATTACAATCATCTGACACCACAGCGTCACATACCTGCTCATTATATATAGTGTTCTTCCAGAGTCTTTTATCATCCTGTTCAATATCTTACCTTCTCTCCTCTGTTGTCTCCTTCCCCTCTTTCTGATTCTGCCCTCGGGCCCATTTCTACTTCAGGCAAGGTACAAGAAGAGCGTTCGGATGAATCCAGGGAACAAATTAAATAACAAATCCAGTTCTAGTATGGACGGCAGCTAGAGCGTGGGCTGCGATGAAGCTGTTAGGGTGCTGTGGAGCTCCAGCCAGTGAGCCTGCTGTCTGGTGCTGACATGTTTGGCCCGGACAGGGAAGGAACCTGACGATAAGGCATTGAGTGATGGAAGCAGGTGCAGTCAGGCCACCACAAGCTCATCTTATGCCATCCGCCAGGTTCGCTTATATTGCACTCGCATTCTTATGCTCTTCAGAAACGCATTGCATAATGTCAGTGTCACGTTCAGGTAAACATGGAGGTTATTTTTATTGTAGACTCATTACTTTATTGGCATGTACATGTACAATAGCTGTGTTGTAATATGCTGCATGAATTAAGTTTTTTAATATAAAGTATAATTTTATATATACACCAATCAGGCATAACATTATGAGCACTGACAGGTGAAGTGAATAACACTGATTATCTCTTCATCACGGCACCTGTTAGTGGGTGGGATATATTAGGCAGCAAGTGAACATTTTGTCCTCAAAGTTGATGTGTTAGAAGCAGGAAAAAAGGGCAAGCGTAAGGATTTGACTGAGTTTGACAAGAGCCAAATTGTGATGGCTAGACGACTGGGTCAGAGCATCTCCAAAACAGCTGACCCCTGTCTACCGCTGAAAGCGCCAACGGTGGGCACGTGAGCATCAGAACTGGACCACGGAGCAATGGAAGAAGATGGCCTGGTCTGATGAATCATGTTTTCTTTTACATCACGTGGATGGCCAGGTGTGTGTGCATCACTTCCCTGGGGAACACATGGCACCAGGATGCACTATGGGATAAAGGCAAGCTGGCGGAGGCAGTGTGATGCTTTGGGCAATGTTCTGCTGGGAAGCCTTGGGTCCTGCCATCCATGTGGATGTTACTTTGACACGTACCACCTACCTAAGCATTGTTGCAGACCATGTCCACCCTTTCATGGAAACGGTATTGGTGGCTGTGGCCTCTTTCAGCAGGATAATGCGCCCTGCCACAAAGCAAAAATGGTTCAGGAATGGTTTGAGGAGGACAACAACGAGTTTGAGGTGTTGATTTGGCCTCCAAATTCCCGAGATATCAATCCAATCGAGCATCTGTGGGATGTGCTGAACAAACAAGTCCAATCCATGGAGGCCCCACCTCGCAATTTACAGGAATTAAAGGATCTGCTGCTAACATCTTGGTGCCAGATACCACAGCACACCTTCAGGGGTCTAGAGGAGTCCATGCCTCGATGGGTCAGGGCTGTTTTGGCAGCAAAACGGGGACCAACACAATATTAGGAAGGTGGTCATATAATGTTATGCCCGATCGGTGTACACATTTTATGTGATAATACGATTAATTAATGAAAGGATTTTTGAAGATTGTGTTATTAAAAAACTATAGAGAGTGGTCCATTGTGCGTAGTTCAAGAACTATCCGTTTACTAACCACTGTCGGTGGCACTTTAGACCACTGGCGACCAAAGCAGTTTTCTGTCACACAGGTAAGCTGAGAATTGTTATGTCACTGTCTGTGCATCCTTAAAACAACCATACAGTACACACTCAGACACACACGTGACAACATCAGTCAGAAGGCAAGGTGATCTTCCTTTGTAACAGACACAACACAGACTCTGTGCCTGACCACATATTGAATGCATTTTAGTCCAGTCAGTTCATCTGTACTGTTTGCTTCAAAGAACCAATTAGCAGAGACAAATCCAGTCAAGTGATCTCTGGCATCTAACTGGCATATTATTACATTCTAAAATATCCATATGTAGGCACTTTTTTTTTTTTTTAAAGATTAAATTGTTTTAGTAATTCAATTTTTACCAATTCAGATCATTTCAATTTGTAACTATTTTATGTTTTGGCAAATTGGTGGTGAATGTGTGGTGGTGAATGTGTATGAATTTGTCTGACTTAAATCGAACATTGTTGTACAATCTACTTAAGCAACACTGAGGGTTAGGTGTGTACATTCATTCATTTCTTATGAGATTGGTTTGGACATTTTTAATCAAAAACCAGTTTATTTTACAAACAAATCATTCAGATTGGTCTTATGAACCATTTCAACCAATAATTAAAAATATTTGACTCAAAAGAAGGATTTGTTAAGGATAAGTTAAACTTGTGAATTTCGCAAAAAAAATAGAGGTTCTTTAGCACCGAAAACCTGAATCTGGTGCTGTTTGGAACCATTTTTAAGAGATCTGTGTTAACCATACACAATTCAACATTAGATCACCATTTAACTGATGACATAACTAATCCAACCTTTTACTAATTCAGCACAGTATCTCATCAATTAAGCGAGCTCCCATTTGTAACACTTTTCAGTTCTGCAATATCCCAGCGGTACATCACATGGAATCACACACCCCTGGGACAAGACACACCTCTATGATGGCTTATCATAGTGACACATCTCAAGACTTAATCAACACATGATTAATCAGCACTGTTTGCGTGACAACGGCTCTGTCACCAGTAGAACAGTTGATCCCATTATGTCATAATCGCCATCATATGATGATGTAACTCCAATATTTGTTTATAAACAAACATCTCTGATAATCAGAAATGAGATGAATTAGTTGAGGCATCTCCAGGAATAAAGAACTGGTAACAGCCTATTATGTAACAACATTCCTTGTTTTCTATATTGTTAGACAGCTCAATTGAATTTGTTGTGTTCTTCTATAATTTGATAGTCTGAGTACGTCAACACTAGTGAATTTACTCTAACAAACATACAGCCTCATTAAGAGACTCTTGAGTCACTAAATCCCCTACAAATCCAATTATGCTTTGTTAGGGTGAAGGGGCAGCCAAGTGTCCAAGGGGGCAGGGCTTGTGTTAGCCCACTGAAACAATGGAATATATAAAAGAGACACTGTTCACAGACAGGGCAACCTACATTGTAAAAAACAAACCTATAGGAATCTACTCAATAAAATAACAATTTGCACTCAGTTTGCTTCATGAGATTTCAACCCAATTGTTGAATAGTGATGTTATAATCATTATTTTAAAGGGATAGTTCACCCAAAAATGAAAATTACCCCATAATTTACTCACCTCAAGCCATCCTAGGTGTATATGACTTTCTTCTTTCAGCCAAACACAATCAGAGTTATATTAACAAATATCCTAACTAATAACTAATCGAACATTAGTTTAGGGTTGATGAAAAAAGTTGCACATCTGAAATAGTTGCACATTCTTTGTGCAACACCTAATGAGTCAATAAGCATGTCCAGATGTGTCAAACCAATAAGCATGTCCAAAAAATAAACGAATTAAACCTACAGGCAGAGTTGAAAGTCAGCTTTTCTGTCGTGTTTGACTCAAAAAGAACAGAATAAGCATGTTCTAACTGTTGGCTCACTCGTTTGTTTGTTTTTACAAACAAATTTACACATATTTAAAGGTGATACAGAGGATCTTTTCGTCGACTGAGAACCCAAACACTGTTAGTGAGTTTTTGAAATGAGCGCATGCGTAAGAACAACCCCGCTCCTTCACAGCTCAGTTCGAGGGAACGCCTCCCAAAACTCGTGCAGGAGTATTGGAACACGAGTGTTTGTTTACCACCGGCATTCGCTGTGTTGTGTTAGTGGATTCATTATGTCGGACTCACAGCAGGTAACTCATAATCTGCAGTTGTTACTCCTGTCTCCTGACAAACATTGCATGCGGCGCCTGTGGAGTGTGGAAAGTTACTGGAGCGCGCAGCCGCGCGTCTCTCACAAGGAACGTCATGGCAGTGATTGACAAGCCAGAGGGCCAATCCGCGCACATCTCTCACAAGGAACGTAATGGCAGTGACTGACAAGCCAGAGGGCCAATCGTTTACGCGATGATCGCGTAAACGATTGGCTGATGTTTTTAAGGCCCTACCTCGTGCACAGATGATGTATATTAATATTATTCCTTTCAGTGCACCTAATAAATAGTCTTTTATCAGTTAGTAAAGACAGTTTCAAGTAATATTGCAAAAATGTATAAAACAAAACATCCTCTTTAGCACCTTTAAGTAGATTAAACACAATTAAGTTAAGAAGAAACAAAATGTTTAGCAATTGTGTTGCTTTAACTTATTTTAATTAAATAAACTTAACAAGCATCAAAAATCATTTTTACAGTGTAAGCTGCAAGCTGTACTGTTACAACCCTTCATTTGCAAAAACATCACCGCAGACAGGTGGACAAAAGAAAAGATAGGCTGTTGGCATGCTGTCCGCATGGTTAGGGATGTTCCAGAGGGCATCGGTTGATGCCAAAGAAAACATTCATTCATAAACTGCCAGTCAATAATTCAGAGAGGCCGATACTAATGTAGTATGCTGGCTTGAAAGAGAGGGGAAGCATAATTAAAAAATGGTGCCCTTTTTTTGTATTTATGCTGACTGTTATAGACAGATATGGTGCTTACACACTTACATATGCTAGCTTGAGTGTGTAAACATGGCTGGTCTTGTCATGTAAATCAGGTGTGTAGGGTGAAACCCGCTGGTCTCTGACACACCGTGGTGAATTGCTGGGCTTAATTTGGAGTATCCAATATCATCAGAAGCACTGCAAGCTCCCATAAGAAACATTATCGGGTGAGGAGTTCATCTCGATAATGGCTATATCATCAACGCACACTCGGTTGGAGGTCTAGGGCCTGCCAACACTTAGTTTATCAGACACCAAATCCAAATCAGTCAACATATTCCATATGAGACTGATATCTCAACAACAAGACTGTTTTGAACTTGCTGCTTATTAGCATAAAATGTTAGCATAGTATATTGAAGATGAAGTCTGTAGTTTCTGTGCCACTAGCAGCACTAAATAGAATATTTATACTGAACTGTTTTCTGAAGATATAACTAACTTTATATTACTTGAGTAAAGCTCAGGGCTGGTAGTTAGAAGTTTGCTAGTTTGAAGGACATGATGAACAACTGAGTCATAAACAATTACCTTTGTGCCCTTAAGCAAGGCACTTCACCTTAAAGTGCTCCAGAGGGATTGTAAGGAGGTCAAGGTTAGGCTGGTTAGCATGATCCAGTTAGCCCTGGTAGACGCAGATAATAAACTTTAAATGGCAATTACACAGAACATGTTTTTGCATTCCAGTGCGCTGCTTTTCTGTTGTTTTTTTATATGTAAACATGCGCAAGACGGACATGTTTGACCACTGCGCTCAAGTCTCGTATCTTTTGCAGTGTCTCGCACATGACACTTGAGTTCTAAAAATGTGTTTTTTAAAAAAACCAACACACTTTTAAAAAAACACATCTCTAGACCTTGCATCTTTTATTTCACAGTTCTGCGTCTTGTGTTTTTTTCATTCTACTGCACTTATTTTCCATCTTTTTCTATGTAAATATGCGATACACAGACGTGTTTGACTATTGCGCTCGCATTTTTCATCTTTTGCAGCGTCTCACGCATGACAACTCAAGTGAAAGTAGTTCAACTTTTAAAAATTACATCTCTGGACCTTGCTTTTTTTCATCCCACTGCGCTTCAACTTAAGTTTTGCATTCCATGCACTAATTTTCCATGTTTTTTTTAAACAATGCGCTAGACAGACATATTTCCATTTCACTGCCCTACATCTCTCGTTTATAAGCGCAAACATGTATTCTGTGTGAATGGCCCCTAAAAGCAACTTTTTCCAGTGAAGGCCACTTAAAATTAACCCTGCATTTGACTAAATAATGTTTTGCAAGCAACATATAAATCATATTACAGCAGATGTTTTAGCAGTTTTTGGATGCCTTAATCTTGGATAGTCACAATTAAAAGGTTTCAGACAATATGTATTTGTGCTTACAACACTGCTGTAGTGTTTAATATTCTCATACTCATAATATTCTCTTAACAATACATATACAAGTGCAAAAAAAACTGCTTTTCACACAGTCTTTTATTAATAGTTTGACATAAATCTTCCTAAGCTTAAATTAGAAAATATTTAGCAGTAAGCACATATGGACGGTATGTTCCAAGCACAATCTGGAGCTAATGATAGCACAGCGCCATGTTCAGATGTGCAACATTCAGTGAATATCTCCTGCAGTCAAAGGAATGGTGGGAACACAACACCTAAAAGAATTGAAACCAGCACCAGTCCACCGTTCCAAAGCGGCAGCTGTTTCCATGGCAGCCTGACTTGTTGGGCAGAAGTGGGCTCTCTCTCAGAGACTGGCCCCAAGGTCTTTACTGCCTCTCACTCTGATTGAAACGAGCTTCTTCAGAAAACAAATGTTCCAGTTTTTCTGCCAGCTGACGTATTAAAGGGAGAATCTTGTTCGGATTGAAAGCAAAGACGCACATCACATTGTAATACCGCTTTACAGACAGATTGAAAAAAAAAGAAAAAAAAAAATCAAGTCAAACACTAAATCCGTGACTAATCTTAAGCAATTCCTCATACAGTGTTTCAAGCAAAGAAAGCAACAGCCATTTAAGACAAGAAAATCTTCAAAAATAGATTTCACAGTTCAGGTAGGATCCTGGGCTCAGTTCTGATTTCTGCAGTCAATAGTGCATTTTACATTAAAGGAATAGTTCAATCAACCAACATTTAAACACCCTCATGTCATTCCAAACCTGTTTAACTCTGTTTTTCCACAAAAGGAGATAATGTTCTGTCTTCCTTGGAACACAATGTTTACATGTTTAGCAGGATGTTTTGGATATAATGAAAGTGAATGGTGACAAGGGGCTGTGAAGCTCCAAAAAAGAAAAACCTCAATAAAAGTTATATAATAACCTAGGGTTTTTTTGGCATTGAAAAGAGCAGCGTGAACATTAGGGCTTCATTTTAGCATCAAAAACGTGATGTGCGCATCTGCGATAGTCACATCGCAGAATGTGTGATGTCAAGTACAGGGATTCTCGAATTAATTGCAAAGTTTAACCATCATACAATTAAAGTTTATCATAGCAACGTGTTTTAGGTCCTGTCAGTTTAAACATTCAAGTGATTTTAAACCATTTAAGTGCACAATGACACAAAAGAGAACTCAATTCTGAATGTGCGGCTGTTTTGCTGATGGGAGTTTTATTTACTCAAAATTGTTCTAAGGGCAGAAAGGAAAATGATTGGTTTACAGATGTTTTACCCAAGTTAGCCCATTAGCAGCTTTGGTGCAGTGGATTGAAGCTAGCAGTCGAATCAAAATGCATACGATTTAGACAATGATTATTAGTTCTGTGCATTTCAATGTTACCCAATTATCTTAGACTTAACTTTAGAGGCTGTTTATCACTGAATTTGAACAAAATATATCACAAATTCACTTACTTTGCAATACATGCGATCTCCCATGAACAGTCGATAATGTATCTGTCTGTAGATTCCCTCCAAATTTCCAAATGTTTTGACCCCGCCTCTGCTTCAATTTCATTGGTTGAATCTGTAAACCAATCATTTTCCTTTCTGCCCTTAGAACAATGAACAATGTCATGAATGAAAACAAAAAAAGACAAAGAGAAAACTCACTTTTGTAGTTTTAACACAGATTAATTATATTTAATTTATACAGTGAAGACTATGCAGTGTTATTTTATATTTGATTATTCAACTTCTGTACCCCAATACTGTTAGATGTACCTGAAAAATATAAAGCACTATTTATTTCATTCATATCTTTGTTCTATTGTATTTATATATGTTTGTTCATTATTTTCTATGCGTATTCAATCATCCTAGAATGAATTTCCAAATAGAGCTATTCAAGTCATCTGTTGAATTTTTTACATATAGCAATATATATCACATAAAAAAAAATATCGCAATGTCAGTTTTTTCAATATCGTGCAGCCTTAGTGAACATCCTGCTAAACATCTTTTGTAGTTCATGGAAGACAGAAAATCATACAGGTTTGGAATGACATTTGGATGAGTCTTTTTTTTTTCTTTTTATAAACTACCACTTTAAAAACAATCAGTGCTGAGCAGGCAGGTCACTGAATCTGGAAACAGGAGGACTTTATTCTCTCTATAGCAGAACAGGTCAGCCCTTAAGCAAAATGCCACCAGTGATCCTGTTTTACAGGTACATTGCAATGACCTGAGGACAAATGTCACCAACCTGTCATCCATAAAAAAATGATTGTCAGTATTTTCAAAATAGACGCACAGAACATGTAGTTGTAGTATGTCAGCAGAAAAAGACGCCCACAGTTTCATAACATCACATTGTAATTGCTTTATGGGTTTACCGTTGCATCATAGTTGTGGTATCTGACAAACCCTCACTGGACTGGTAAGAAAGTCAAAACTCCCCCATTTGCCATTGGTCCAACAAACAGATAATTCTGCCCCAAACTCATGCTTTGGATGAGTCAATGGTGCTTACCTACAGATGTCTGTGCATATAAACTGAGGTAGGAGACCTTTTTTTAAAGGGTTAGTTTACCCAAAAATGAAAATTAATTTATTACTCACCCTCATGTCGTTCCACACCCGTAAAACCTTCGTTAATCTTCAGAACGCAAATTTAGATATTTTTATTGAAATCTGATGGCTCCGTGAGGCCTCCATAGGGAGCAATGACACTTCCTCTCTCAAGATCCAGTACAGTGGTTCAATATTAATATTATAAAGCGCTGAGAATATTTTTGGTGCGCCAAAAAAACCAAAATAACGACTTATTTAGTGATGGCCGATTTCAAAACACTGCTTCAGGAAGCTTCGGAGCATAATGAATCAGCGTGTCGAATCAGTGGTTCGGAGTGCCAAAGTCACGTGATTTCAGCAGTTTGGCAGTTTGACACGCGAGCCGAATCATGATTCGATACACTGATTCATTTATGCTCCGAAGCTTCCTGAAGCAGTGTTTTGAAATCGGCCATCACTAAATAAGTCGTTATTTTGTTTTTTTGGCGCACCAAAAATATTCTCTTCACTTTAAAATATTAATATTGAACCACTGTACTCACATGAACTGATTTAAATATGTTTTTAGTACATTAATGGATCTTGAGAGAGGAAATGCCATTGCTGGCTATGCAGGCCTCACGGAGCCATCGGATTTCAACAAAAATATCTTAATTTGTGTTCCGAAGATGAACGAAGGTCTTACGGGTGTGGAACGGCATGAGGGTGAGTAATAAATTACAGAATTTTCATTTTTGGGTGAACTAACCCTTTAACACTGAAAAAGTTTCAGCTTTAATTTTTCACCCTGAACATTCTAATAGAGGTTTGATTTATGCGCATATGCTGCACGACATTGCGAGTCATCCTTTTGGACAATGCATTAAATTCACCTACCTTTTTCAACAAAGGAAGGCTAATGTTCTTCTCCTTTATGAGTGTTTCTAGTTTCTTCCTTACAGCTTTTCTGTTCAAAGAAAAAAATGTCTAAGCTTTAGGAAATGCTGTAACTAAAATGTAAAAAAAAAGGTGCAGGATTTACTTTAAACATTTTTTTCACTCAGAAATTATGAGCATATTTCACAAATAATTACCAAGAAACAGCAATTAACACATTGAATTAAATGTGTAATGTTGAAGTGTAATGTATTTTCTTTTTCTTTTTTTCACGTCTTTCATTTTTACAGAGTACATGGAATAGAAAAACTCTAAAAAATATAAAAAAATATTAATATTACTCATATAGGATATAGAATTATATGGAGCTTAATGTCCAGTGTATATAAATCAGTCATGTAAATACTGAACGACACACTGGATATTTGAATGAGTAGTACCGGAAGCTAGAGCATAATGCAAGCTACTAGTGACCCCAGCTGGTTAAAAACATATTTATATCTAAGAAATGCTGGGTTTTTTCAACCCATATTTGGGTCAAATATGGACAAATCCAACCGTTGGTGAAATGTTTTAAATTAAATGTTTAAACCCAACGGTTGGGTTTGTCCACATTTGACCCTAACTTGGTTTAAAACAACCCAGCATGTTTATTTTCTCTACAGATTTGTTCTCTATTCACTCTGTATAGCATCATAAGCCTTAACATATTTTTGCAGATGCCATAAATCTTTGCAGACAGTAACTTGCACAACTTCATGCAACTACCAAAACGAAAATTTGAAAAATGCTTACAACACGCTACAAAACAAACGTCGTTAAGACTTGTCTACTAGCCTACTTACTTTTTGTCCATAGTCAGATGCACTCATTTAAAATGTTCTATGAAAATTCATACACTTCTGTCCATCTTCAGATCCAGTCTATTTGAGGGATGATCAGTGTGTATTCTAGTAAACGGGAGCGCGCAGAGTGAAACTGATGAGGGCGGCAGGCAGGGGGCGCGCCTCCCACGCGCGTGTTCCCTCTTGTTGCAGTGGTCTCCGTAACCATGGTGACAACGTTACAATGCAGAGATTATGCAACGTGAAATACGTTTCTGGAATTAGAAAAACTGATTATTTTTTCCCGTTTTCTTGTAATTAAAGACACAGTTGGATGTTGCTTCAACTTTGGCCACTTTAGGTTTGTTTTTTTTTTAATTAAAACTAAAACGAAAACGATCTCTCTTTTTTAATCTCTTGTGATTTGTTTGATTTTATGGTTTAACCCTACGAATATTCATTAAAATAATAAATAATTATATATGAATATGAATTATTTCATGTTTATTATCTAAAAAAATAAATAAATAGTGCAGTAAACCATTTCAATATTTATCACGTGAAAATGATTTAATTATAGGCTATCATTTTTTAAATGCCTGTCCCTTTCATTTCACTAAAAAATTTCTCGAAAGTTGTTTATAATAAGGTAACAATGAAAAAAATATTTTACTGCATGCACATCATGTCCAGTCAAGCTGTAATTTTGTCAAATTATGCAAAAAGTGTGAAAATATTATGTTATTATGTAGTGATACATAAAGTCAGCCATTTTGCTACAAAAATATTTAAAATGTAGGCCTAATTTCCATCACAGATGCCATTAAACATAAGGACATAAAATAAGATGTGCTGCCAATGTTCATGATTTTCAGAAAAACTGATAAAATATTCTTCTGATGCCTGTATGTGCTGGATTTATATTGATTATAATATCAAGAACAATCAAAGCAATTACATTACATATCAATTTTCTTTGACATTTAATCAAGCAGGCTTTTTTTAAACTCAGGCCTCAGGATTATGTGATGATGTCCTCATATTTTCCTTGTGAGGATTTGAAAAGAGACAGTGTTGTGCGTGATTTAGGCTTCAAGAGACAAAGAGCTCAACAAATGTGTCACTCTACCTGTAACTGATACAGCATGCATCTTTAATAGAGGTCTTGTCTATGTAACAGAGAACAAATCCTGTATTCACACCTCATGCTTCTGTTCAGTAACAACAGCCATCCTAAATGATACAGTGACACAAAATACTAAACTATTAATATTAAACTATTGCAGCACAAAAGGAATTGATTATATTCAGTGGACCATATAGGTCCTCGAGTGGCATTAGGCTAATACAAACCTAGATTTGAACCTTCTTAAACAACCAAACTTTTTTTTTTCATTGGTGAATTGCAGTTCGTACACAACTTGCGGAACCTATCGATTGGTCCTTTGTGGGGAAATAAGGTTTAGAAATAAGAATGTCAGCATGTGAGAATTGTTACAAATAAACTAGGCCTACTCAATTAATTATTACATTAATAGCCTAGTATTTTATCTGATAAACACGTTAAATATTTTACATGCAGTAGACACAGAAAATGTGCTGTGCTTGCTTGTATCTTGAAAGTAAAAATTTTCATATAGTACAAGAATAATCAGATTTCATGTGATTAAAGGGTTAGTTCACCCTAAAATGAAAATAATGTCATTAATTACTCACCCTCATTTCGTTCTAGACCTTCGTTCATCTTCGGAACACAAATTAAGATATTTTAGATAAAATCCGATGCCTCGAGCGAGGCCTGCATAGACAGCAATGGTACTTCCTCTCTCAAGATCCATAAAGGTACTAAAAACATATTATTTAAATCAGTTCATGTGAGTTCAGTGGTTCTATCTTAAAATTATAAAGCGTCAAGAATATTTTTGTGCGCCAAAAAAAAACCCAAAAACGACTTTTTAACAATATCTAGTGATGGCCGATTTCAAAACACTGCTTCACAGCGTTATGAATCTTTTGAGTCGAATCAGTGATTCGGATCGCGTATCAAACCGCCAAACTGCTGAAATCACGTGACTCCGATTCACTGATTCGATTCGTAAAGCTCCGAAGCTTCACGAAGCAGTGTTATGAAATCGGCCATCACTATATATTGTTAAAAACTCGTTATTTAGTTTTTTTGGCGCACAAAAAATATTTTTCATTGCTTCTCACTGAGTCATCGGATTTCATAAAAAATATCTTAATTTGTTTTCCGAAGATGAATGAAGGTCTTACGGGTGTAGAACGACATGAGGGCGAGTAATAAATTGCATTATTTTCATTTTTGGGTGAACTAACCCTTTAATATGTAAAAACCGATTAATAATCGGTTTTTGCTTGTAAAGTCTCAGGACTGTGCAGGAGAGGAGAGGACTCAAATATTTTGTGTTTTGACTGGAATACATCAGATCCAAAAGAACATTAAGAATTTATATTGAGATATTGATATTTACGATCGTGACACGGCTCTTTAGTAGTTTGTGTTAAACAAAACACTTTCAACAAATAATGTTTTGCTAACTTTTTTATGTTGGTGTGAAATATTAAATAACAATTATTGACAAAGTAATAATAATTACAAATAATAATAATTTAAAAAAATTACGGACAGAGTACGTCTACGACAAACCACGAGTCTCCTTTCGAGTAGAATCTGCTGATACTAATCGCATACTAGCTGATCAGCTGACAGCTAGCCGAGTAAACAAGCGGAGGTAAGCCGGAAGTGTCTTGCAATCAAATTGAACAGTTTACCGGAAAATTCACGAATATTAGCCGTGTATTTTAACCACACTTGATTTTCAAACATATTTGAGTTAGTATCGGTTTAGTCTTCTGGTACGAGCTCGTTTCCGAACACTGAATTCATTCATATAATGTGAGCTGTTGTTGAACAGCATTCAAATTATTAAAACGATGTGCTTATCACGTCAGATACTTACATCCATATTTTCTGCATTTGTCTAACGAGAATTTCTGGTTAACTTGCATCAAGAGTTATTTGACGTGCTCGTATATTCCAGTCTATCTCTGCAGAATCTGTGGATGTGTCTCAACACCTAGGGAGCTGCCTACCTAGACAGCATTCATAATAATTATGCATAATTATGTCTGTATCTGTCGTAAATCCATTATTGGTATGTCTTTCTTCTGAACACAGGCTAAGATGAGGAAAAACAAAGGGAAAACCAATACAATTGAAAAGGAGTTTGTGTTTGAGTTTAAGGCAGGAAAACATCACTGTGTCCTCAAAGTACCACTTCAGTTCCCCCTCAAAGAAAATGTCAGTGACCTTCATGGGCGGATCATGCTGCTTCATAAAATCCCCTGTTTTGTAGAAAATGGTAATGTATTAATATTTATTTGAGCATGCGTCAGATTCAACGCTCAGTTTATCAACACATTGAATTACTGTGTACACCCTCTAACATTTCTGTATTGATTTTAGACTTGAAAAACAGACTCGTTACTTTCATAGAAAGGGAAACGTTAGCGGATTATGACCGAGAGGCAGAAGCAGCCCTGCAGAGACTCACTACTGGAGAGGTTGATGTCAACAAACTTACAAATTTATGGGCCAAGGCCTATTCTGAGGTAAGGCGCAGACTCAGTCGAATAATTAAGTTGTTTCAGTATCATTGCATTCCTTCTACATCTACAAGAGCACCTTTTTTTTTTTTATGGGCATGACCTTTCATTTGCATTTTTAAATGTTTTAATTTTGTCGATTTTGAATCAAATTCAAATTAAGATGTTAAACAGCTCTACAAAAGTTAATAGTGTCATTATATTTCAGCTCAATTTAGCATGATGTTTCAATTTTAAGTCATTGTTTCAATGTCGCAAACTTCATCAATTATTAATCAAGGTCAATTCAGCTATAAGCATCTCTACAGAAGTTAAATATTGATTCAGTTAAGTTTAATAACAGTGTGTGTGTTGCAATGAAATTCTGAGCCAAAACTGAAAATTCAGGATGCTTTTGGCTGAAAACCGAAACCGAAAATAAATGAATACTCAATTAATTAATCAAATGCATTTAATAATCAAACCTCAAATAGCTAAAACTGAGTTGTACAAACATTTGAATTGCACATAAGGCTGGTTTTATATCAAATTTTTAATAACAGTTTTTGTTTCTACTCCAGTTTGTTGGTGAAATTTAAACATTTAAACGGCAATAAACTGTAATAACGTGTTTTCATGACAGATTTATTCAGACATACAATAAATAGGCTAATAAAGACTTCACTAACAGGTTAAGTAAATATAACGAATGTGTAATACAGTGCATACATTTAACAAAATGCTCTTCTCTAGAATTATTTATTCTTGCTAACTAATGAGTTTAATGGACATTGAATAGATTTCTTGAGGTAAATGTAATGTTAAGTGATTGTTTAGCCTACAAGCTGACCTCTTTCCCCGTTAAAACACTGATTTAGTGATTACATGAGACAGGATTCATTTAGGTAGGTTGTACTGTATCTTTCAACATACCTTCTGATGTTTAAATTAAATGTCTGTTTTGTCACTGATTTCAGCCCTCCAAAACCATTTCGGCCTGAAACTGAAAATACCTGTTTTGGACGAAATTTTTCGGTAGCCAAAATTTTGGTGCATCCCATATTGAATTTAACGCGGATGAAAACGAGGCTGTGAGGGATAGACTTACAGTCTCAATGGTACACATTGTATAAAGGTCCTAGATCACAACTCACAACTTTCAAAACTGGCTTATAGAGTTTTTGTCTACTTAAAGTTTTTTTTTCCCGACAAGACGTTTTGTCAGCTGAACAATTATGATGTTGTTAAACGATCCATTGATCACACTGTATTCTATCCCTCACAGCCTCATTTCATTTTTATTCCTGTCAAATTTAATATGGCACTACCCTGATTAAGATCTATTATCCAGCTCAACTCAGTTAATTTTATTTCATACGACAGCATCAGTGCAGTTATATCAACTGAATACTGAATATTAATTGTCTTTTAATGAGCTAATTTGCTATATAATAAACCAATAAATCACTCTGGCTCTGCCTACACAAGAAATTCCTTTGAAACAGAATATCTGTCCTATTTCCACATTTAAGAAGGTCATCCTGACCATTTGCATTAGCACTTCAAAGTATTGCAGTTTAAATTCTGCTTCCACTTGCTCCAGCAAACTTATAAAAAGAAAGCAGAATCCACCCCCTCCCTTTTCTATGAAGCACTGGATAACCATTAACATTTTACAGCAGCCATACACAAATACACATGGATGCTCTCCAGTCTATTTCAAGCCCATCAAATGGCCTTTTAACGACCACCTGGTTGTTTGCATAAAAAGATTCTAATGGTTTTATTTATAGCGGTTAATTAAGCTTCCAGGTTTTTCCGCATATACAAAGTTTGTAGGAAAAAGTTCATCTAAAAGTATAAAAAAAAGCTATGATTTTATTTAGAAAACAATTATGAAAGATTCATGGGCATTGTTTAGCTTTGACCGAGTGGATCAGGTAGTCCGAGCTGGTGTGACTGAGTGGAGATGGGGACTAATTTACATGTTTATGGTTCTTCATATACTAATTGAAGCAAGGGTGTAGAGTTACATTCAAGCTATTGTAAGGTATGAAAATAAATCTGCAGGAAAAAATGTTTAAGTGGGTCATTTTGATTATCAAAGATGAGTTTTAAGGGATACAATTATTGACTGCAGGGGGATTTTAAAACAACAACAAACAAAAGCATTAAGGTATATCAGTAAATGTAGTTCCAGTAACTGACTAGTTGGTACAGAACAAGTACTCAATAAGTCGATTACTTTTGTGCCACCCTGGTAAGTCTGTTCTGTATCATTTCTGTGTGTAGACTACACTGGAACATGCCCGTCCCGAAGAAGCCAGCTGGGACGAGGATTTTGCGAGTGTCTATCATGAACTGATCCACTCTCCAGCCTCAGAGACCCTTCTCAACCTGGAACACAGTTACTTTGTCAGTGTCTCTGAGCTCATCAGCGAGAGAGACATGGAGCTCAAGAAACTTCAGGAGAGGTTTGTGTGGGAGGTTATAACGAGAGTAATTCTGTTCTATGAGGAAAAATGCCAGGGAAAAATGCCAGCTTGGATAATGAGCTCTGAACATAAATGCAGAATCTTTCCATATTCAGTAATAAGTATAAAGGTAAAAAAACAAAAATGTGCAGATATTTTATAATACTTTGAACAGAAAACATATGACTGAAATACAAGTCAACATTTGGATACACCTTTATTCTTTATTAGGACTATTTTTCATGTTACAGTAATACAAAATTATAATTTTTTTAATATATGCTCTACCTTTTAAATTATTTTATGGTTGGAGAGATTTTATTTACTTTTTTTTTTTTTTAAAGAAATCTCTTATGCTCACCATGGCTGTATATATTCGATTAACAACAAAGTAAAAAAAATAATAGTGTGAAATATGATTACAATTTAAATGGATTGATTTGAATACATTTTAAAATGTAATTTATTCCTGTGATGCAAAGCCGAATTGTCAGCATCATTACTCCAGTCTTCAGTGTCACATGATCCTTCAGAAATCATTCTAATATGCTGCTCAAGAAACATTTTTAATTATTATCAATGTCGAAAACAGTTTTGCAGATTAATTTTTTTGTGGAAACTGATGCATTTTTTCAGTATTTTTTAATAAATAGAAGAACAGAAAAAGTATATTTTATATAAATGTGTATATATACACAGACTAAATGAGTTAATTAATTGAACAACAGGTGAACGGAATAATTAACCAAGGGAACAAACTGACACACACTAGGATGACACTGTCAAATGACAGGGCACACAGGAACAGAAACCAGGAATAGAACCAAAATACAATGAACAAAACATAATCCTGACTCTTACATTTGAGCTTCTTCATAAGAAACATGTCCAAAAGTCCAAAACTCCTACTATGAAATACATGAAATATTACAATTTGTCCTTACAGACAGGCTGTTGAGATGAATAAAGTCATGCAGGAGCTGGGAAAGACCTTGTGTGACCAGGATGTGAATACCGTGGCTGCCCAACACTTTGACGCACAGCAAGTAAGACCAATCTGACAGTCAGATTGAAACAAACTATAATAATGCAGAACATATTAATGATTCCAGACTCTTCTTTTTGGTCTTTTTGTGATGGGAAGGTGCTAGAGAACAAGTGGGCCAGTGAACTGAAGCAAGTCACAGGTATCCAGAAACAAGAGTATCAGGAATGGGTGATGAAGCTTCACCGGGACCTACAGAACCCTAACAACAGCACAATAAAGTGAGTAAAAGAGAAAGCTGTAAAGATACTAATAGCATTTAGATTATGAATCCTTGCTGAGGTGATCAAAGATTATGATAGGTTGTGAAGTGAATAGGGCTGAAAAATCGATTAATCACGATTAATCGCATCGAACATAAAATTTTGTTTGCATAATATATGTGTGTATATGTATTATATATATATATATATGTGTGTGTGTTTGTGTGTGTGTCTATATATATACATATACACACACACATATAGTATGTAACACAAACTTTTATGTTAGATGCGATTAATCGATTTTACAGCCCTGAGCTGCCCATGTAGGAGTAACATCCTCAAAGAGATTCTTCTGGTTCTGACTCAGGAAATTCTGCCTTAGCGATTTCATTCAGTTTCAGTTCTAACTGCATTTTACGGCATCCCCGCTTTGACACATTGACACCGTCTAGCACATGAGTGAATAGTGTTACACTTGAGCCAACGGCAAAACAACTGTATTTATCATTGTGATTGATGGACGGCGGGGAACTTCAGAAGTTGAGCCTGTTATTTGTGTTTCAGCGAGGAGATCAAGGTGCAGCCCGGTCAGCTGGGGGAGGCAGGGGAAGCGGGGGCCCGGCTCTTCGAGGAGCAGCGACAGCTGGAGGAGAGCTTCACCATCCACTTAGGTATGGCGTTTCCTTGGAAACATTGGGCGCTACAAAACGGCACATAAAAATACCCACATACAACAAACCGGCGGGGTGATTTACGCCCACTTCCAATGTGTTTTCAGTCTGCCTCTCAAGCTCATTATAAACATTGTTTTGTTCACATGTGGACATGTTCCACTAATGTTTGACAACCAGAAAGTGTCCAAATGCATTCTTTCTCAATTTAAAAACTGTTTTACTTGAAATCTTTTTCTTTTTTGCCACTTTGGTAATTTATTTTCTAGTACATTGACATTCATGCATTTTTAGTTGTGGCCTAAATGTCCAAATATTTTTCAGGCCACTCTACATAGAAAAACAGTCAGCTCAAAATTCTGACATTTTCTCACAATTGTGAATTACCTTTTGTATTTTTTATTCCGTGGCGGAAACAAGCTTCCACAGAATTTAGGTGTCACGACATTATAAAGTATGAAAAACTGACATAAATTTTGAGATTTGCTAAAAATTACGTTTAACTGTGTTATTAAACTGTTGGTGTTAATAAATATTAACTAAATGGTTAACTAAGTGAGCATTAGAGGACAGCAAATAAAGGAATAGAAATAAAGGAAATGAGCAAAATTAAGAAAATGAGCATGCACAATTAAATATCTGATATCGACCAGTGTACACTACTGTTCAAAAGTTTGGATTAAGTAATTTTTTTAGAGATAGTAACAGTTTTATTCAGCAAGAGTGCATTAAATTGATCAAAAGTGACATTTATGATACAAAATATTTTTATTTCAAATAAATGCTGTTCTTTTGAACTTTCTATTCATTAAAGAATCCTGAAAAAATGTGTCACGGTTTCCACAAAAATATTAAGCAGCAATGTAATGATGCTGAAAATTCATCTTTATCATCACCACAGGAATAAATTACATTTTAAAACACAGTCAAATAGAAAGCAGTTATTTACAATTATAATAATATTTCATGGTATTATGTTGTTTTTACTGTATTTTTGATTTAATAAATGCAGCCTTGATGAGCATGAGAGACTTCACACTGACCCAAAACTTTTAAACGCTAGAGTAAATCTAATATTAACCATACATTAGAATATTTATTTTTAAATAAGCAAAATGTAATGGATGCAAACAGCTGCCGATGTGACATATTTATGTTTTTCAGGGGCTCAGCTGAAGACCATGCACAATCTCCGTCTGCTGCGATCTGATGTTCTGGACTTTTGTAAGCATCGTCGTCACAGCAGCAGTGGGGTGAAGTTACGGCGACTACAGACTGCCCTCTCGCTCTACTCCACATCGCTTTGCGGCCTGGTGCTGCTGGTCGACAACAGAGTCAACTCGTACAGTGGCATCAAGAGAGGTATCATATCTAATTTGTAGCATTTTGTTGTAAAGATCAACAAATGTCAAAATAAAACACAGCTAACATAAACAATAACATCTTCAATTGTTCCTATGGCATCAGATTTTGCAACAGTGTCTAAGGAGTGCACAGACTTCCACTTCCCCAGAGTGGACGAGCAGCTGGACATCATCCAGCAGGTGGTGCTGTACGCACGAGCTCAGCGCAGCAGCAAGCAGAGAGAGCAGCCCGGTGAGTGACACAACAACTGTGTGTGTTTGTGTCCGTCCAAAACCAGCACCTCTGCATTGCACCATCACGTATCCGACTTCAGTCCCACCACGAGGAAGTGTTCAGTTTCATTTGACAGGGACTTGCTACAATGAAACTTGATACACATTTTTTTCAAGATGCACAAATGTTTTGGCAGAAGGTGAAATCCACTGGTACGGTTTAGCATTTTGCTGACTGTTTGTAATAACTGTTGTAAATTTAATTACCACAGTGACATAACTTTGGTTGAAAGAGAACTCTTAGTAGAGTTTAAGTAATTTGCAGTAAAATTAAATCACTGATATTAAAATTTTATTGTGTGGTAATTGGGACAGATAGAGACTTCTTTCAAAAACATAAAAAAAATCTAAATTATTCCAAACTTTTGACCGGCAGTGTATATACATACAGGGGTTGGACAATGAAACTGAAACACTGGCCAATGTAGTGGTTTCACTCCTATATATGCGCACCTGGTGGCCAATCTTCACTGATTTACATTCCATCAGTAAAAGCAGAGTGTGAACATAGAATTAGCAGAGGAAAGGCACAGCTGTACATAAAATATTGCAATCCACACATAACATAATGAGGAACGTATCAGAATTCAAAATTAGACAAATTGTTGGTGCACATCTCGCTGGCTCATCTGCGACCAGGACAGCAAGTCTTTGTAGTGTATCGAGAGCTGTTGTATCCAGGGTAATGTTGGCATACCAGCACGTAGGACGAACCACATCCAACAGGAGTAACTGTGGACATAAGAGGAAGCTGTCTAAAAGGGATGTCCAGGTACTTACCTGGATTGTAGGGCTGGACGATTAATCAACAGTGATCGAAACTGAAATTCAGAACATCTAACCGACATAATTTTCCCATGTCGGTTATTTGTTTTTTTGAATCCTGTTAATACTTCCCCCTACCGTGTGTAGTCACATGACTCTGCGCTGTCCAGTCAGCAGCATGGAAGCAACACGGAGGCAAACTCAAACGCCGAATCACCACACACAGAGCTCACGAGCCTCGATGTGAGATCACTTTCGCTTACGCCTCACTAAAGTTTGTCAATTGTATGTTATTAAACGCTTGCCAGTGGTTTTACACCATTAAAAAACATGGAAAACACGTTTAGTGCTCGCGAGCTGTTTTCTGTGACAGAGAGCCGAGCCGCGTCATGTCTCTGACGACGCGCAAGCCCTGAAGCCAGATCACTTTCACTTGTGTCTTCACTAAACTTTGTCATTTGTACGTGTTTTAAGGCTTGCCAGTGTGAACATTCAAGAGATTTTAGACTATCGGATGTGTATTATTATATTGATCTACTGCACTGATGCATTGTGGCACACGAACACTCATACAGACAGTAACTGCACATCACGTGAAGGTCGCGCGCACAGAGAGGAGCGCAGAAACTCGTGAACAACGCTGTCCTGTGATTTATCACTTAAAGTAGCTTAGAAACTCAAAAGTCGTAGCATATATTTTTCTACTTTTGAAGTAACTACTGACAACCTACAGCTTCATAATTAATAGAGAGACGGTATGACTAATTCACACAAGCAATCGCTCTATCATTAATGCATTCAAATAAATGTACTGGTGCTGTGCTAATTTATCTGTATCTGATTTACAACAAGCAGAAATCTGTAAGAAATGTTACAAACCATAGATAAAATAACTGCTGAAAATGAGCTATGTCATGTCAGAGCACTCCTTCAATTGGAAAAAATATGCCACCTTTAATAGCATATGCATATGAATCGTAATTGAGGTAAAATGTTCAATTAATCGAGATTTTGACTTTAGGTCATATCGTCCAGCCCTACCGGATTGTATCCAAAAATACACGCACGGGAGACTATCAGTGATGGTTTGGGCCTCTATGATTTGGGCTGCAATATGCCATTCCCTACTGTGCTTGATGGGTGTGTCACTGCCAAGGACTACCGAACCATTCTGGAGGACCATGTGCACCTAATGGTTCAAACATTGTACCCTGAAGGGGGTGCCGTGTATCAGTATGATAATGCACCAATACACACGGCAAGACTTGTGACAAAATGGAACCAACATGAAAGTGAAGTTGAACATCTCCCATGGCCTGCACAGTCACCAGATCTGAATATTTTTGAGCCACTTTCGGGTGTTTTGTAGGAGCTAGTCAGAAAACGTTTTCCTCCACCAGCATCACATGGTGACATGGACACTGTTCTCGAAGAGGAATGTCTCTGGCCACTGTGAAGGACTTGTATCTGTCATTCCCAAGACGATTTTATGCTGTATGGGCCACAAAAAGAGGCCCTACACCATACTAATAAATTATTATGGTTTAAAACCAGGTGTTTCAGTTTTTATTGTCCAGACCCGGTATATGTTCAAGTCACATTTCACTCCTAAATCAAAAGGAAATAAAACATGAAATACTTATTGCATGATAAATTAAGCACATCCTCCCACCCCAATCCACAACCTGCTTTTCTTATTACTAAAATAAATATTTTAACATTTTATTACCTTTAGTTTTTTGTATGTGACAATTAAGCACATTTTCTCCCCAATTAAATTACTTTAATGCAAATAAAAATGGTATATTTAAATTTTAACTTGTATTTATACATTATTTTTGTTTATTCCTTGTATTGACTTGAATGTGTGCTGATTTCAATGGAAACAATAATTGTGTCCAATAAATCTAATGACAATCATTGTGGATGATAATTACAAACTCAAACGTGAAGTACAACATATTTGGATGCATTACACTAATAAACATATTGAATTTGTTTTATAGAGATGCCAAGAAATGGGGGAAGTGAAGACAAAAATAAGATCATAGATAGAAATTCCTCCAATATCGTCCCAGGTAATTCAAACATTGCTGTATGCATTTAACGGTCTGTTTGTTAGTCCTAACATGCTGTATTTTTGGTCAGGTGAATTCTACATCACTCGCCATTCCAACCTGTCTGAGGTTCATATTGTCTTCCACCTCTGTGTGGATGATAACGTGCGTTCGGGGAACATCACAGCCCGGGACCCGGCCATCATGGGCCTGAGGAACATCCTGAAGGTCTGCTGCACCCATGACATCACCACCATTACCATCCCACTGCTGCTGGTGCATGACATGTCTGAGGTAAGAGTAGATGGATGACATTTCATTAAAGAAACACAATTTTTATTGCTGAACTATTTTGTTATGACTTAGGTTTACGTTATTATCATGGGATTGTCTCAATGTCTGAATTCCTGAAAGTCTGAACTTTTGAGCCGCTACACACAATTTTGATTGGAACATCTGTAAAAATGGTAGTTGAGGACGTTGCCAATATCATAGGGTTCAAAAACCCAACTGAGCCTCAACTTTTCTATTACAGTTGTGTTCAAAATTATTCAACCCCCAATGCTGTAAATGGTTTTAGGGAATTTAGTGTACATTTGTAATTGTATTCAGAATGAAATCCTACAAGGACTTCTTAAAGAACCATATGCAACTAAAATGACATCAATTAGTTTTGTAATACAGTAGTAAATGTTTCTTTTGTGAATTCTTCATTGACACAATTATTCAACCCCTTAAAGACTACCACTCTGAAGAACAGAGGTTCATTGAAGTGTTTTCAATCAGGTATTGAAAACACCTGTGGATGTCAGGGAGCAGCAATAAAGCCTAATAAGCACCAATTAGGCAGCTTTAAAATGACTGTGATACTCAGCTCCTTCTAGACATTTACTGGTGTGGTTACAAACATGGTGAAGTCAACAGAATGGTCCAGGAAGACAAGAGAACAGGTGATTACTCTTCACAGGAAGGGCAATGGCTATAAGAAGATTGCAAAGATGTTAAACATACCAAGAGACACCATAGGAAGCATCATTCGCAAATTCAAGGCAAAGGGCACTGTTGAAACGCTACCTGGTCGTGGCAGAAAGAAGATGCTGACTTCGACTGCTGTGCGCTACCTGAAGCGTAGAGTGGAGAAAAGTCCCCGTGTGACTGCTGAGGAACTGAGAAAAGATTTGTCAGATGTGGGTACTGAAGTTTCTGCTCAGACAATACGGCGCACCCTGCGTAATGAAGGCCTCCATGCCAGAACTCCCAGGCGCACCCCCTTGCTGTCTCCAAAGAATAAGAAGAGTCGACTGCAGTATGCCAAAAGTCATGTGGACAAACCACAGAAGTTTTGGGATAGTGTTCTGTGGACTGATGAAACAAAATTAGAACTGTTTGGGCCCATGGATCAACGCTATGTTTGGAGGAGGAAGAACAAGGCCTATGAAGAAAAGAACACCTTGCCTACTCTGAAGCATGGCGGGGGGTCAATCATGCTTTGGGGCTGTTTTGCTTCTGCAGGTACTGGGAAGCTTCAGCGTGTGCAAGGTACCATGAATTCTCTTCAGTACCAGGAGATATTGGATGACAATGTGATGCAGTCCGTCACAAACCTGAGGCTTGGGAGACGTTGGACCTTTCAACAGGACAATGATCCCAAGCATACCTCCAAGTCCACAAGAGCATGGTTGCAGATTAAAGGCTGGAACATTTTGAAGTGGCCATCACAGTCACCAGACTTAAATCCGATTGAGAACCTCTGGTGGGACTTAAAGAAAGCAGTTGCAGTGCGCAAGCCTAAGAATGTGACTGAACTGGAGGCTTTTGCCCATGATGAATGGGCGAAGATACCCGTAGATCGCTGCAAGACACTTGTGTCAAGCTATGCTTCACGTTTAAAAGCTGTTATAACTGTAAAAGGATGTTGTACTAAGTACTAAGATTGAATGTCACTTGGGGGTTGAATAAAACTGATAATGATGTGAGCTCAGAAAAGACATTTGTGGTTATTTCATTATAAATGTTATGTTATATTTGTCTGACCTACACGTGCCTCTTTGATTTAATTGTAAGCAGGATGACTGAATGATCAAAATCAATGTCAAACCGACCAAAACAATCAATTTCAGTGGGGGTTGAATAATTTTGAACACAACTGTACAAGAATCTATAACAATCTATATTCTAAGGGTGTTCCAGAGCATTCCGCTGCCAACTACCATCATTTAGATGTTTTTGTGGGAATGTTGGAGGCTTTGGCCCTTTATATTGGCATCTAGTTCTAGAACATGCAAACAAGCAGCCAAACAAAACATTCCAGTTCCAGTTTTACCTCCTGCGTTACGCTACATGTATCTGATATATTTGCCCTCAAGAAGCAAAAAGCATTTTTGTGCACTTGTGACCTATTATTCAGCATGCATTTCTGTTTTCCTTGAAAATGATGCTTCATTGTGCACACTTAATTACTGTAATTTATTAACAAGCCAAAGCATGTGATCTGGCTTGCACTGATGTGTGGAAAATGAAAAGGATCATGTCCTATTATGCGAATCTCTTAGAAACAGTTTTACTCTACTTAAAATATAAATAATTAAATCATCATTTTGAAATTTGAATGCTAGAGTGAATTTAGGTAGTGATGGGAATTGCTTCGCAAAATTTTCGAAACAGTTTTGAAGTGCTCGAAATGCCACATGCTGGCTCATCCAAAACATGCATAAAAACACCCTTTACAAACCAAGCAGATCTCGCCCCCCATTGACTACCATGGTAGGAAAAAAACACTATGGTAGTCAATGGGGGGCGAGATCTGCTTGGTTACAAACATTCTTCCAAGTAATTTCCTTTGTGTACAGCAGAACAAATAAATTTATACAGGAGTAGTATAAAGGAGTATGAGGAGGAGTAAATGATGACAGAACTTTCATTTTTGAGTGAACTATCCCTTCAAATATGAAGTGTCTATAATATGTGTTATTTTAATAAATTGTAGGGCTTGTTTTATGGAGAGCTTGGTTAATCAGGCCAACAAGTCTATAAACTACAACTCTTCCTTTTTATTATACAAATATGTAATTAAAAATGTCTACAGATTTATAAAACTTAAACTATATAGACACTGGTTCATGTGTTCACAGAAATCATTGCCCTCTAGCGGCGAACCATTGACATTTCGAAATGTTTTGAGACCATAATGACCTAACGAAGCCTCTTTTACTGAAATCACGTGACTTGGAAAGTTTGAAACATGATCCGAATCACTGGTTCAAAACAAATGATTTGCAAGAGTTTCGAAGCTTCACGAAGTGCCAATCGCAACATTTTTGCAATGGATATTCATTTTGAGATGTAACCTATTTTTTTTGTTGTTGTTGTTGTTGTTGTTGTTTTTTTTGTTTTTTTTTAAGATTTATTTTTGGTGTTTTTGCCTTTATTATGATAGGACAGCCCGATGCTCAACTCCGCTATATGTCGGTGCACTGCCCACGAGGCTATCGTCGCTGACTGTTATTAGTGTTTTTAAAGATTAACTTTAAGTAAGCATAAGATGACAGCAAAGTTAACTGACTGAATGTAAAAATAGAGGATTATACAACTAAATAATAATCAATGTTGACGTATAAATGAAATAATGGATGATAACCAATATGGTACTGAGATTCTGTCCTGATTAAATTGAACTCTTTAACTTAAGGTTCAAACCAGTTTTTTTCTTTTTTTTTTACTTGGATGCTCAACCTCAAAACTCTGTCGTCTAATTTAGAAATGGTCTGTTTTGGATCAGGCTGTCTGGACTGACCAGTGTAGTTCTGGGTAAATGAAAGCCTCAATCACAGCCTCTCTGACCACAGGCCGATGTTGAGGAATGTTCAGTGTTCAGGAAATGTTTTTCATCTGAACAGGAACTGTGTGTTCTCCCAGCCAAAGGCCAAGGATGGTTTTAAGGCTGAGGTCTTAAGCCCTATTTGGACAGGATTCGTTTTTAGGATATATGTCTGTAAATTAATTGTTACTATGAACGTCTGTAATGTTTATCGTCGAATGTCTGTAGAATTCGGCAAGATGAGTGTGACTACAGCATTCATACATTGCTGTTACACATAAATGACTCATCACAAAATTATCTATAGTAAAATATTAAACATATGACATTATTAGGAGAAAATTAAATAAATGTTTTAATGTAACTGTGAAATTAAGGTTAAATTAAATTTGAGGTCTGAATAGTCCTTTATGAGAAGTTGCTCTCCAAAGAGTGCTTTGGTACATTTGCATCCTGGTTACGTGGTTAAAAATGATCTCAGTCACTGATTTTTTCATTCTTCCTTCTTCCTCCTTCTCTGTACAGGAGATGACCATTCCCTGGTGTCTGAAACGAGCTGAGCTGGTCTTCAAGTGTGTGAAAGGTGGGCATGCAAAGAGCTCAAATGTAGAATGTGCAAAAACTCATTGATTATCAACATATTCTATCAATAGCATATATATAATTTGTTTAACATTCTGATTATTTTTGTCTGTAATGTTTTAAAAGCATCTAATACTGGGTTGTAAAATATTTTTAGTTAAAAAATGCCCATCCCATTTGGTTGGTTGTGTAAGACCAGTCTTAATTTGGATTTTTTTCCCCTACTAGTAACAAATATCTGTATACTTTTTAAAGAGGACCTATTACGCTTCTTTTTTTTTTTTTATCAACTTTGTTTAGTGTGCAATGTTGCAGTTTGAGCATGAAAAAGGACTGCAAAGTTACAAAGCACAGGGTCCAGTCCAAAGGGAGTTATTCTCTATATCAGGAAGCACTCGATTGTAGATTCCGCGAACGTACATGTGACAATATTCCTCATTTAAATAATTCCCACCTAAGGCATACCCAAAAAAAGGGGAGGAGGCCTGGTTGAGTTGCGTTAGTAGTGTGTTGAAACTCGTGGTTGTGGTAAGGGGCGTGATATTTCCGAAACACACTCAAAGTGGTTGACCAATCACAACACACTGGTCCAGCCAACCAATGAGAGCACATCATGCTTTTCGGAAGGAGGGGCTTCATAGAGACTGGAACTAAACAGAGCATTACTGACAGACTGGAAAGAGAGGTGCTGCAACAATGTCAAATATGTGGGACAATAAGGTGTTTTTGAACATTCAAGCATGAAAACCTGTTCTAGAAGACCCCAAAAACAAAATCAAGACTTTGTAAAAGGGCATAATATGGCCTCTTTAATATACTATTTTTCTATTTTTTTTAAATAATTTTTTGCAAGATATTATATTATTATTTATATATTATTTGAAAAAAAATATTCAAGTAATTTTCCAAGTTCAACCCTTTAGAAAAGCATATAACAAAATAAAAAATTAGAAAAATAAAAATATATTATTTACTTGTGAGGGTCAATAGGAGTATTGTTCACATTTACATATTTTCTGTTTTAAAATAAGTCAATTTCTCCATCATCTCAACTTGAAACAGTCTTCTTTGGCTTTTTTATTTAGGTTTTATGATGGAAATGGCCTCCTGGGATGGAGGAATCTCACGGACTGTTCAGTTCCTTGTTCCACAGGTTAGTTTTAGCCTCAATGAAAGTACAACATCTTTTTTTTAATCTATTAAGTGACTGTTTAGGAAATACGATTTATTGGCAGTAGAACAAACAAAAGCATAATACTGTCTGTATTCTCAAACAATAGTGTCCATCGGTTGACACATGCTTTCAGGCTTAGTGGACTTTTCACATTCACAGCTGCTTGTTTTACTCTTTAACACCTTTTAAAATAACTCCTCTAAACTAAACCCTGTGTTCTTGATGCTGCCCACACATTGTATACTTAAACTGTATATACACTACCATTCAAAAAATTTGAACCTGAATTTACAGCATCATTACTCCAGTCTTCAGAGTCACATGATCCTTCAGAAATCATTCTAATATGCTGATTTGCTGCTCCAGAAACATTTTTTATTATTATCAATGTTGAATATGTTTGTGGAAACCATTATACATTTTTAGAGCAGCATTTATTTGAAATAGACATTTTAGGGACAATGTGAAAGTCTCACTTTGGATCAATTTAGAGCAAAAAAAACACACTAAACTCACGCTTTCCGAATCATTTTGTTTAATACCAAAGTTTAATTGTTTAGCAATTAATTTAAGAATATGGCATCAATCTGTCTTTCTGATTGTCTTTTATCATCAGAGTATCTCAGAGGAGATGTTCTACCAGCTGAGCAACATGCTGCCTCAGATCTTCAGAGTCTCCTCCACGCTTACGCTAACGTCAAAACGCTAAACACACACGGACACATCAGCCCATCACCTGGGAATATGGAGGAAATCTTGTCACTTTAGGTTCTTAATTTTCAGAGCAGTACAAACCGTAAGCTGTTTTGATATGCACTGTCATGTGATCACAGGCTTAGAACCATGCCCTGATTATTTCACTCAGGAATTTTCACTGGAATTCATAGATCTGTACATTCCACATAAAAAACAAACAAACATGAAATATCAAAGGGAAGTGTTCAGAGTTTCAGCTCTTGTCATGCTGTGACTGCCGTTCACCTAATGCTGCATGGGAAACAGGTAATGCCAAGACAAGCTGTGTGTTTGTGCTGCATTGCAGACCCCTTGTGTCATCATTCCTTTCCACAAACACCAGATGGCACTGTATTCGGTAGCATTTACATGTAGTTTGAGGTAACCAAAGCTGCTGATTCCAAATGTCAAATGAAACCAACCTTCCAAGCATACTAAGTGATTTACCATGTGTTTGTATATTAGGTGCCAGTTGTAAGCCCAGGCATGTGTACAGTTATATTTGAACTGTGTAATCTTTGGAAAGTGGGGCATTTGAAAACAGTATCATCTGTTTTTTTTAATTGTAAATCTAACTTGTTTAACAGGCCTCTTGAAAATATACCTACATAATATTAATCAGGCAAGCAGGAAAATGATGTCCAGTTTTGTATTATTTATTTTTTTAGAGCCTTTACAAAGAAAATCTACATATTAAATACTTTCTGTTAAGTCTTTTGGTGGATTTCTCCTAATGAGGATATTACCATATAAAGTAGAAAAGTAGGGCTAATCTGAGGGTTAAATCATTTGCATCCATATTAGCCTTTTGTCCGATACTACTGACATGCGAATTACTCGTTAATTGCTAAATGTCAATGCTTTGTAAATACAGTACACTTCAATTTAACTCTGACTTTGACTATTTGATAATGCCAAAATTCTATTAAAAATGTGTTAGTTTAGTTCAACTGCAGGTTTGCTTTCTCTCTCTATATATTAATATGTAAATAATATATATACTGTGTGCGTGTGTGTATATATGTGTGAGTGTGTGTGTATATATATATATATATAATCCAATGTAAATTAATTTCCCTCTTACACTGTTGTCAAATTTTCCTGGTTAAATAAATATTACATAAAAAAGAGAGACCACGTACAATTCTATTTTGTATTTTTACACTAACTGTAATGTTCTTTTTATTAAAACCAAGTTTAAATTTTATTAAGTTAGTGTTTTTACGCATTTTTACATTTATTCTAAAATAATAACTAAAGGCAGTAACAATTTAAACAGTATATTTTATTTGTGAACTGATGTTCAGCTTTACTTTTTAATAGCCTACATCTTTTAATAGTTGACTATGTACAAGATGTAGGCTACCTTTAATTTGCTTATTACTGATAGCTCGCTAAAAAACCCTCATAGTCATCATATTTTCAGGCCATTTCAAGTTTGATTTTGACGTGACATAAAGCAGTGATATCTAAGTAGGTGAGTTGTTTACTTACTTTTTAATAAGTCTTCCCATAAGCACCATAATTTTCTTCATTCAAGCCGATTCGAGAATGCGCACAAAAACAAGAGGCGGGATTTATTGCACGAACAAATCATATCCAGTAGTAACTGATAACATCCAATCATAGCGCGTTGTCTCTCAGATAACTTTCCCCAATTCATTCTCAAATATCCCCCATCAAACTCACTGAGCGCTTTGGGGGTCTGTTAAAAGTCAATGGGCTCAGGGGAGGCAAGCCTCCCACTGTAACTTTACCTGCGGGTATCGCTGTTCGACAGTGTATAAAAACAAGCGATTTTTTTTTACACTTTTTAATGTCAAATTTTGTAATATTTGCATTGTTTTATTTTTGTAGTATTGATTATTTTCTCATCCAGTTATTTTTTTAGGAGACTGCCTCCTTTGCTGAAATGAACCTGATACACACATACGTATATATACACACACATATATATTAAAGGGTTAGTTCACCCAAAAATGAAAATTCTGTCATTAATTACTCACCCTCATGTCGTTCCACACCCGTAAGACCTTCGTTCATCTTCAGAACACAAATTAAGATATTTTTGATAAAATTCGATAGCTCAGTAAGGCCTGCATTGACAGCAATAACACTCCCTTTTTCAATGCCCAGAAAACTACTAAAAACATATTTAAAACAGTTCATGTGACTACAGTGGTTCATCCTTATTATTATAAAGCGACGAGAATACTTTTTGTGCACCAAAAATAACAAAATAGCGACTTTATTCAACAATATCTAGTGATCGGCGATTTCAAAACACTGCTTCATGAAGCTTCGAAGCTTTTGTTTCGAATCAGTGATTCGGAGCGTGAATCAAACTGCCAAAGTCACGTGAACTATTGAAGTTTTAAAACACATATGACGTAATGAAGCCTCGTTTACTGAAATCGTGTGATTTTGGAGCTCTGAACTACTGATTCGAAACAAATGATTCTTAAAGCTTCATGAAGCAGTGTTTTGAAATCGCCCATCACTAGATATTGAGGAATAAAGTTGCTATTTTGTTATTTTTGGCGCACAAAAAGGTTGAAACACTGTAGTCACATGAACTGTTTTAAATATGTTTTTAGTAGCTTTCTGGGCATTGAAAAAGGGAGTGTTATTGCTGCCAATGCAGGCCTCACTGAGCCATCGGATTTTATCAAAAATATCTTAATTTGTGTTCCGAAGATGAACGAAGGTGTGAGGGTGAGTAATTAATGACAGAATTTTTGGGTGAACTAACCCTTTAAACTTCTTAATATTATTTTATGTTTTTTATTATTATTTTAGAATTTTTTTATTCGCTCTGTAAAATTCTATCACACTCTATTACATTCAATTATTAATTTTGGGACCAATGTGTAAGTAGTGTGTTTTTGACCAGCATGTTTTTTTAAATTCCTGGCAAAAAACAGTACAAATATATTCATTTAATTTGATGTATGGATCCAACAGGTCACGAAAGTGCAACACAAGTTCTAGACTGTTCTGCTGTCCCTACCAAAGTGAACTCAATCAGTCTCTAATGGCCCAGCAGTCTCGCTGTCATTGGTGCTCAACTCGGGAGAGCTTGTGCTAAGGAAATGTGTCACCAAATGTCTCACATTCTTAGTATCAGTTAGTGGCAGAATCTGGTCTCTGGTTACCACTGCCTGGGGTAGGGGACATAGGTGCATGCTCAGCAGCGGCCCCTCCAGCACAACCACCTCCCCCCTCTTGGCTTGCTGTTTTAACGCCCTGCTCTTTAGCCATCTGAGCCCTTATCATCCAACAACTGTGCCTGACAGAGCACTGTTTATTCAGCCAGGCCGAAACATTGAACGGCCTCCCCTGATGGACTGGCCCATCCTGTTTGTGTGATGAGTGTAGGATGTGTTCATTTTAATTAGAGCTCATCATCTTCACACTGTCTGCATGTGCCGTCGGTACAAAAAGGGAAGATACAATAATTGGAAAGTTGATTCTCCTGGTGATTAAGATGTCAAAACAAACTGACACTCAATTTAATAACCGTTTTCTGTGATGTATCATTTGAACACCAATATAAGCCAGGCCCAGACATTTCTCATGACCTGATAGTGGCACGGACTGTTCTGTTAAAGTCAGCATGAAATAGAAGTTGCGATAGTCTTTTCTTCCCTATTGTGTGACATAATATATCCAAGTGAAACGGCTTCTCGAACAAGAAAAAATGTAGGGCGGGACTTGATTTTGTTCATCGGGAATTGATTGGATGGTTGTGGTTTGTTCCGTCCTTGCGACAGTCAACGTTTTGATTTTGATTATTTTGATTAAGGATTATGAGAGCACTTTTTTAATTTTATTTTTAAATAATGTGCACAGATAAATCATAAATACTGCAATATATTCCATAAAAAATAAGAATTGTCCATTTTGATGATAGATAGATAGATAGATAGATAGAACGATGATAGATAGATAGAACTTTGATAGATAGATAGATAGAACGATGATAGATAGATAGATAGAACGATGATAGATAGATAGAACGATAGATAGATAGAATGATGATAGATAGATAGAACGATGATAAATAGAACAATGATAGATAGAACGATAGATAGATTGAGCGATATATAGATAGACAGATAGATTAAATGAACGATAGATAGATAGAACGATGATAGATAGATAGAACAATGATAGAATGATGATAGATTGAGCGATATATAGATAGACAGATAGATGAAATGAACGATAGATAGATAGATAGATAGATAGATAGAACGATGATAGATAGATAGAACGATGATAGATAGATATAGATAGAACAATAGATAGAACGATGATAGATAGATTGAACGATGATAGATAGAACAATGATAGATAGAACGATAGATAGATTGAGCGATATATAGATAGATGAAATGAACGATAGATAGATAGAACGATGATAGAATGATGATAGATTGAGCGATATATAGATAGACAGATGAAATGAACAATAGATAGATTGAACGATAGATAGATAGATAGATAGAACGATGATAGATAGATAGATAGAACGATGATAGATAGATAGAATGATGATAGATAGATTGAACGATAGATAGAACGATAGATAGATAGATATAAATTGTACTTTAATAGACATTTTACTAAATTAATGTATAATAGAGACGTTTTGTTTCCAAAAAATTAGAAACTCGTGTTTTTCAGATCCATAAGCCAAAATCAAGGACTTTTCCTTTAGTAAAAAAGCTCCCTATATTTGGCTCTAAAAACGAAGAAGAAACTGAAATTCCATGCACTTTTTTCTCTTCTTTGGTGGTTGACCTGAGCTCAATAGGAGGATTTAACCCATCCTCTACACCTCCCGGGTCCGTGCATTGATTCATGCCTTTTCCCGGATAATTTCAGCACGTCACTGAGTCCTTCCCACAAAGTTGGGAAACAGCGGAGCGTCCGTGAAAGAGAACGGACACACGAGAGCCGCGTCTGGAAGGTAAGATCACCATGTTCTGTTCTGTATATAAGGGATTATATGGTATATTGAAGCTTTACTTGCTGTCATTGATGTGGTCGAACTGAGAGAGGTTTCCGAATGAGTGATAAACGCAAGAAACTTGTTCATTGAATCAAAATGACTTCCGCTTCCTGCATGATAAAATCACTGGAGGAGAACAGCAAACATGTTTACCGTTATACAAACACGTAAGACTAGCGTTGTTCGCTTGAGGTTGAATTTTGCTTCATTTGTTCAGTGATGGGTTTCTTCACTAGAACTTTAACGTATAAAGCTTGGCTCTCATTTAAACTCTCAAACTTCTTGTACTCTGCCTTTCCATTATCTATATTTGTATGGGGTTCCAAGTGTCAGGGTGTTCAACGATTAGAGTCGATTCTTTATTTCTTTTTCTTATCTTTTTTTTTTTTCTCCAAATGAAGCATTTGGTGAAACCCCCGCTGTTTTGACACATGGATGTGGGGGAGGTAAATACTTAAGTATTTTGAGACTTTGTTTAGTCTGCCTCATGTTTTGGCTTTGTCTCAAAACATAGCGAGCTGACTGCCTAGACAGCATATTCGGCATCATAAGCGCGTTCGTGAACGAATCTCCTGTGGAGTCTCACTTTTTCTGAATTATACTGACTCTTTGAACCAAGAACTGTCTTTTTCAACCACGTTCGATTCGCAGCGACCCCGTTAACAACTCACCGACTCATCGAACCGAGTCTTTTCGAATATAGATTATATTCAAAATGAGCAAGTTTAGCAACCCTTTATTGTTATTGAAATATACTTTATTGGAACCTTTTAAAGCATCTAATATACAATATACCATGTAGAATTGCTGAATTGTTTATTGAATCTGTTCAAACGGTTTGATTAATCGGCACCTATATCCCAAAAATGTTGGTAGCCTAGTTCATTTGGTTTTACAAGATTTTAAGAGACGCACTGTTTCAATGTCTGCTGGTACCAAATGCAAGATACCAAAACATGTAATTTAAAAGTCGATTATGTTATATTTTCAGGTTCAGTTGTTCATATTTTGAACTGAATTAACTGTCTGAGGCTGCAAATTTGGTCACATTTCCATCCACCAGCACAGTTATTATGAGTCACTGCTGACAGCTAGACAATATTTATGGGAAGTCTAGACAAGTATTTATTTATAGCAGTCTCTCTTGACATTGTTCGCCTGAAATTTAATAAACAGAAAATGGCACATTTAAAAGCACATTGCTCGGTGGGAGGTTGGAGTGTGCCTCTACTATGTTTCTTTTATACCAGACAGACAAACATAATAAATTTAATAAGTATGATTTTTTTTCCATTAAGCTTAGCTAAGCATAAAGATGCTTTAGGGCTTTAGATCCAGCACTAACAGGGCTCATCTGCTACTTCCTTGAGAAATGTTCCTCACCCGAAATTCCCTTGCTAGACCAGCTGTACTCAGCTCGCCTAATACTACACAAGATCACGCAACCTGGAGAGCCTCTTAAGCCAGTCAAGGTGTTTTGTTTTTCTTAATTAATTTCTTAATTCCCTCCAGACTGTAGACTGTACAGAAGCACCTTTACCACGAGGCATGTTATATATATTGTCAACACTTTTTTGGTGGAAAGTTTAATGGCGATCATCTGATTTAGTCTTTATTTAGTAATTTTTACATTTGATAACTTTGCATAATAATAATTGTTTTTATTATTATTATTATGCAGTTTTTTATTATATATGTAG
>RJVU01018281.1:1104221-1132494 GCA_003731715.1 Anabarilius grahami
TTTTGATAGATTTCATTTTAATATTATTTTAATAATATTCATATTTTATTTTTTATAAGTTGTTTTTTGATCTAAATGACTGGAAGAGAAAAAAATATTTTAATGAAATGCTTTTTTTGTCTGAAACTCATGGACAAATAATCTATAATAATAATAATGACAAAAATAATAATTTATTATATTATTTATCCATCATATATGCACTGATATACAATTTTTTTACTTTTTAAAAATATTTTAATGTTTTTTTATTTCTGAAACTTACAGCCAAATAGAATAGACTGTTTCAGAAACAAGATTATTTGCTGGGTCTTTTGCACATTTATCTGTCCCGAATACCCAGCCAGTATTCTAGTTACCCTGTTCTAGTTACCCATTGTCTCAATAGACAAGAAATGGTTGACATCTGGAATTTAAGTTGCTGTAACTCACCTAGTAACTCAACTAGTTTTAAAAACTCTTTTGTTGTTAAAAGACACAAATGCATTCCAGAAAGCCTCCCCTTGCCTCAAGGTCAGTGTTTACACCACTAACCTGTAATACTGAGCCATTGCCAGCTGGCTTAAGGTAAATGATGTCTCCATGTCTACACCAAAGGGCCAAGTTCGCAAGATTCGGATGGCTGCCAACCAGCTTTGGAAAGTCACCTTCCATCCTCTTGGCTTGGTTTATTCCTTTCAAGTTGTTCATTCCTTTAATGTTTGCTGGACTGGATTTCAGTAAATAATTGGAGCTGCCAACTAAGGCCAGACTGAGCAAGTGATGTCTGCTTGAGTTGGAAAATGAAACATATTCTCCGATTCATGTGGTGTATTCTTAGGACTACAAGACAATGGTGGTGAATGCAGATTTTGTGATGAAAACACTTTGTATTGCATGCCTGAGGCAGTGCGGTTCAAATAGTTTTATTTGCCCATCATCCTAAGATTGCAGACAAACCCATATGACCCATCTTGTGTAAAGAATCAATAATTATTTAAAGGACATTCATTCAGATTCATTCATATTTAGGTTTTTATTAGTCATGTCACCCTCTCACTTGTAGAACAGAATGACAAAAGTGATGAAAGCCACTGAGTACTGAAAGAGTACGTGTTTCACTGCCGCTATACCAGCTGTTTATTTTCTGCCTCTGCATACGTGGTCTCAAAGAACTGGGGAGTTGCAGCATTGTAGATGGGATATTTTTGGCATCCTTTGAAAAGATGCTGTTTGGTGTAGTTACAACAACTGACAAGAGAGTATGACTATTTTTTGTATGTCCTTGAACAAATCGGCTTGTAAAAAAAAAAGAGAAGAAGAAAAAAGCATTTATTTAAAATAGAAATCCTTTGTAACATTATAAATGTCTTTATTGTAAAATCTGATTGGTTGATTGGAACGTTGTTCCAGGATCAAAAAAGATGTTACTTGGTAAATATAAATATATAGGGGTTTTTTCTTTTTCTTTTTGTGGCTTGACTCGGCCAAAAATCCTAATTTCTGAACCCTGCACAAGACTGATATTCTTAAGGCAATGCAATCTTGGTCTTTCCATTGTCTCAACTGTTTATGTCTTTGGTTATGAAGAAAAATGAGTCGAGGTTTTCAAACCTATCATCATGAATGCTTTCCTGGGGCTTTTAAAAGCTGCATTTAAGGATTTGTTTGTAAGTTAGAACTGTTTAATGTGCCTCTGCCGCTCATCAGCAGAGTGACTGCTAGACATTTTGCATCTTAAACGTCCATTTTGTGCATAATTCAATTTAGAACCTTCTCAGAATGTTTTCATGGAGGCCTCATTACGGGTAGCAAAAAAAAAAGTGATGTCTGCAGTGGAGGCCCTTAAGCTAAGCTATTTTTCTAATAGCAAGAAATACTTTTATGCAGAGTATCAGGTCAAAATCACAATGGTGTACATGGGGCCCTGAGGACAGGATAAATGAGACTCGACTCGAGTCATTTTCCCAGAGTGATAAGGCCAGATGTTGGTAGAGAAAAGCCACATTGACCGAAGTGTGGGAGAACAGCCTCGTATATAAACACTGATGCTTCGGTTGAATAAACAGATTCTGTATTTGCCAGGAAACCCCAAGTTATGAAAAAAGGAAGGGGATGACATGAAAGTTTGTGATTTACTGTCCCTTCAAGTAAGTCAATGTTTGGGCGACAGTAAGAAATATGGGTTGGGGGAGACGGTCTCTTTCATGTAGTGAAAAGGATAGAAGAGGACCTTTGATATTTGAGATGCACTGAACTCTTTGAAAGGATAAACTGTGATTTAAATCAATATGGCCATGCGCTTTGATGATCATTTCAGCTTGGCTATTGTTGTGTCATAAATGTTTTTTGGTGGAGCGTCTCTACATTTTGTTGATTTAGTGAATGTTTGAGAGCCTTATGTGTGTCTTTTTGAGTTTACACATCCACACCCAAAGTTATTTTCCAGTGCCTTTTCATCTGGTATTTCTACTTGAAAAGAACTTTGCACTGCAAGTTCAGCTGACATTATCGCCTACAAGAATAGACCAGGTGAGTTTTAAGAGGTGCAGGCATTAAAAAGTCAATCCCTGGTTATGGTTGTGCTTGTAAACATAGAAAGAGCTCCTGAATGATTGTAATTTCCCTGTGTTTCCAAATTGCGTCTCCTGCGTGACGGAATTTTCCACCCAGGAATAGCTGCAAGGCTGCGCCTGCTACTGTGGCACCATTTGTTCCATTCCCTGCTGAAACTTCATCTAATTTGGGGATTTTCTGATTATACTAATTCTTTTTGAAATGGGAGGAGCAACAAACTTTGCTTAGGCTACTACAGTATCTTGAAGGAGTTTCTGTCATGGAAGCGTTTCTTTTTTCTACTAAATAGTACCTTGTTTACTGACTCATTTGGTGAATGTCTAACCTTACATGACTAACATGGAACTTCAAATTATAGAGGAACTGACTTCTGAACATGGTTACGTGGCTCTCTGGAATATTTAATTTTGATTGGTCAGCAATTCTGTAGTCAGACTGACAAACGTATGACACCAGTGTAATTCTCTAGAACTAATGACTATAGTGAGCCAGTTCAGCGCAATCACTATAGCCTGAATGATGAATCCCAAACAAATGACTCTTATGAGTCTGTTCTTTTTATCCAGTGTAGTCTGATTCCTGAACAAAAGACTCTAGTGAGCTGGTTCTTTTTACTGAATCAAATAAATACACTTTTAATGATTTATCACAACATTTTTTCTTTTGTCAAATCAACTTAGATAATTAATGTGGTTCAGATAACATAATATTTTGAGTTTCTGTTGATTAAACCAATCACCTTTATTGTATTAACTCAAATTTTTCGATGAACTCAATTTTAAGGCAACCAGGTAACTTACTTTTTTAAGTTAAACCAACAATTCTTTTTTACAGTGTCCAGCATGATTTGTGTAGTCTGATTTCTGAACGAATTAATCCATTGAGTCAGTTCTTTTTATCAATCAAACACCTTCAGTTTACAACTTAGATAATTGAATTAGTGTAGTCACTAATATTTATTCCTTAAATGTACTAAAAGAATTGTTAATAAATCCATTAAAGAACCAGAACCAGACTTGTTAATTTCTTTTCTACACTCTAAAAAATGCTGGGTTGTTTCAACCCATGTTTGGGTCAAATATGGACAAATCCAACGGTTGGGTTTGTCCATATTTGACACAAACATGGGTTGAAAGTGTATTCCCGTTCCTACTCTGTTTCTTTCTTCTCACATAAAATAATTTTAATTATAATATTTGTTTATTTAGTTAGTTAGTAAGCAGCCATATAATAACTAGGAGGATAATGCAAAATAAACCCCTTCAGGGTGATACAAGGTGATACTTTTCTTTTGAGAATGACTGACCAACAGTCACTGTATTTATCCCTTACTTCTTTTACTCATACTTAATACCCAGCAGCTCGCATGATTCATAGTCATAAACAGCCCTGAGGGCTCTCAGTTCTTAGGAACTGGGAGTGTGTGTTGTCTTCTTAGAAAATGCCATCATTCCTTGTGCTAACATAATCACTATTTAATGAACAAAGATAGATGCCAATAAACATAGTCATTGCAATAAAGACTGATCCATAGGGAGGAGTGTTAGTACTCAGCCAAAGATGTACCACACACAATCCCCGTCACTGGTTTGTTTAAAGGTTAATGTGTAAAGTAATTAATCATTTACGCTTGATCAACAATACTGATGACATTTTACAGTTGTCGTATAATAAATACCATAATTACTGTACCTGTTTGTTCGTTGTAGCAACATTGAGCCATGCATCTTATCTTAAAGACAGTCTAATGTTGTTCCAAACCTGTGTGACTTTCTTTCTTCTGTGAAAAATGACTTGGTGTGTTTGTGTCTGTACAATGAAGGTGAATGGGGCCCAATTTTGTTTTGAACCCAATTGACTTTCACTGTTCAGACATAAACGGTTAACATTCAAAGTGCGTTAGGGTACGGATTAGCATAAAGGGTACGTTTTGGTGTTGAGATGATGTTGGGGAGGGTTGTAGAAGATGTTGGCCTCGGGGTTGGGAGGTAGAGGTGTGAGAAAGGTCTATCCTTATGTGCAGTTTAACCTGATCTGGGCCATTATTGCAGGTTTTTTTGACTGGGAAATGAGATGGATAAGGGGGTAGGTATGTGGGTGGGCTGGACAAGAGGAGGGGATGGAGAGAATAAAGTCCTGAGGTGAAACTGATATGAATCTGTTCTTTGTTTCATATATCAGTGTTGGGATGCTGTGCTGGGGGCCACGTTTAGTATTGTTTGGGGCCTGAGATGACAGGATTTTGCTGTCTAAGACGAGGATTTCTGCCCCATGCAGGGGGTTTTCCATGACACAGGTCGGAGCAAAGAAGAAAGAGATTTATAATTAGAGAATAAGGGTGAGAATGAGTTTAAAGGTAAAAGAAAGAGTAGTGTACTATTTGGTAAGATTTCTGAATTTTTGTATTTCCAAATAACTTTCGTTTTCCCATCCTTGTATTGCCTCAGAGCAAATTGTGCATGCTGTGAGAGAAATGTATGTGTATGTGTGCAATTTTGGCTGCTTTGAAAGTTCAATGGCGATCAAGTCATGCTTTAGCTAGCTACCTTGAGAAGAATTCTAATGTTTGGTATTTGCAAAGGCCATGAATGTTGATGAAACCCACAATGCTTCACATACTTCTACAATTTTTTTTTCTCTCTCTCTCTCTCTCTCTCTCAATATATATATATATGACACATACTATTCATTAAGTACAGTGAAGAAATAACATAGTTGTGACATATTGTAATGATATTCCATTCCTCCATTCCTTTAGTTTTGACCAAAGAAGTTACATTTAATGATCAACAAACATGATTTAGTTAGTCTGACTAGTCTTCAGCTAGCTGATTTGAAGTCCTTCCTTTCCAGAACTTTCCGGTAATTTCATAGCACTCCATTAGAGAGGATCAGCGCTTGCTTTATTGTGTCTCTCAGGTCATCTGCAGCCCACATTCCTCTCTCTTTTGACCTGATAAGTGTCTTTCTGTATCCAGTGTCTATCAGATAACCCAGCACTCCTCTCCCGGGAGCTGCATAAAGCCTGAGTGTGAACAGCCTCTGCAGATTGTGTGTCTGCACCTGAATTTGATACCATTGGGTGAGAAAGTGTGGGATCTTAAAGTTCAGAGAAGACAACTTCTCTCTTTTGCAATGCATTGTTAGGGCTGGGTGAAGTAGCAATGAAATTATATCTCAGTATTATCAACCCTTTGATGATATTGAGCAGTGGTTCTCAACTCCAGTCCTCGGGACCCATTGCTCTGCACATTTTGTATGTCTCTCTTACCTGACACACTCAGTTCAGGTCATGGAGTATCTCCTAACGAGCTGATGATCTGAATCAGGTGCGTTAAATAAGGGATACATACAAAATGTGCAGAGCAGTGGGTCCCGAGGACTGGAGTTGAGAAACACTGATATTGAGTATATCTCCCGAATTATGTATTGATTTGCTCTAAAATATTTTTTTTTTAGATATTCACATTGATACCTATTTTTATATCACCAGCAAATATCTATACCATCACAGTAATTTTTGTAACAGTACAAGTACATTTTTAAGTAATTAATTTACTTTTATTACTCGATTTAAAGGTGCAATAGGTGATTCTTTACAAAAACATTTTTGTTATACTGGTTGAAAGTCTCCTCATATCCTGATAGCATGCTATGTAGACAGATTCTCAGTCACGAGCACTGTAAAACAAACAGCAGCCACCTTTTACAGTTCCTACCGAATCAAAACAACGAGCTTATGCTTCGTTCACGCCAGAACTAACACTGTAAAAAATTATTTTCATGATTTGTTATCACAACATTTTTTCTTTTGTCAAATCAACTTAAATAATTAATGTGGTTCAGATAACATATTTTGAGTTTCTGTTGATTAAACCAATCACCTTCATTGTATTAACTCAAATTTTCAATTTCAATGAACTCGAAATTTTAAGGCAACCAAGTAACTTACTTTTTTAAATTAAACCAACAATTCTTTTTTACAGTACCGTAATTAACAGATGACAACCCGTGAAGTTCTAACCAGAGCTGTTACCGTCCTTAGACTTGTAATTATTAATTTCCATGTCAACAGTATCAACACCGAAATGAATCTGCAGCAGTCAGGTACAAGCTCTCTAAGTAGTTTGCATTCATTATTATTGTAATGTTATGTGCTTTGAGACATGAGGTAGTTTTTAACGGCGTCTCTTGTGAGGCTTTGCAGAGAGCAGCTTTTTGTATGCGCATTCATGTGTTTTGGAGGCGTAGCTTTGGACGCGATTTACAGGGATTGGTGGGATAATATGCTTTCAATGCTAGCAGGCTAACGTTAGCATTTCCCAGATCTCTTACTGCACCTTTAACAAATAACTACATTGCTGTAATATTTGATGTTTAATCCAGATGTTTTCATGAAACAACTTGAGAACAAACTGTAAAACTGCTCCGCGTCTTTGAGGGAAGGCTTATCACATTATCGGGCTGAGTGCCGAGGTCAGGGGTCACGTTAACGGATGCTAGGAAAAGATTAATGCCTCCAGGTCATGCCATTGTCTTGTGATCTCAGTTGAGAGAAGAATTATGCCAAGACCATCCCTACAGTCAAGACCAGAATTCAATAAGGTGGAGTCTAAGACAAAGTCAGAGATTTTTAGTCGACTGCTAAATAGCTTGTCTACGTGGAATGTTAATTGTGGGATTAGAGCTCCAGTGACGCCTCGGTCTCATCTCCCTTTCAGCCAAACCACTGTTGAACATCATCTGAGGTTTTTGGTTGGATGTCCGCTGTTGCTTGTGGTTCTGATGTCACTCTGGAGAAATGTTCTTCCCAGCTTTAAGTTCAGACACTCGGGCTGTTGTTAAGCGTGTTTCTAAGACTCTTAAGACTTGATAAAAGCTTAACTGAAAGGGCTTGATTCCTAAGAATATCAAGTTACTAACATTGGCTCAATGTTCACAAAGCCTGTTTTGTATGGTAATAATGCCCTTCAGAGCCATTAAAGCTTATCTGCGGGGGCAGAGGGGGATGTGGTATTGAATAGGTCTGGGATTGTGGTGTGCAAGAGGAGCAATGGGGGTGTCAAAAGATCCTTAACCTGGTATGCAGTGCTCAAACCATTTCAGATCAGGTGGTTAGAGGATGTTTACAAGAAACTTGCATTTCAGTGATCAGTAGACATGATGAAATGGTTTAGAGATGCAAAAGTGGGGCCATTATGCTGGCTGAATGACCCAGTGCCTTTGCTTAGCATGATTCATGTCACGGTAAAGGCACGCCAGGTTTAAAACAAACACATGTGGCTTTCATTTGACACATAATTTAAGGCACGTCAAACACGCTGCTAAATTCTATACGGTAGCTCCGCTTATAACTCCCAGCTTCCCCTGTGTCTCTGAACCATGATACCACTGGAACGATAACACTTTTAATGCCCTGTGAGTGACACATCTCCTTGAATTGTCACTTTTCATTATGTCAAATTCTCCCTTTGGTAACAAGGGTCTGAAATGAACTCGAGTAACACAATCCTTCATGCTGATCTTAGTTTGCATTGCTTAAAAAGAATGTTCCGTGGCGAAGCCTAATGTTAATTATCAAAGCAAATAAATTGGACTCGTCCCTCAATAATTTAAAGAAAATGTATTATTTTAAAGAAAAATTGGTAACACTTTACAATAAGGTTTCATTTGTTAACATTGGTTAACTACATTATGAACTTATTGCATCCTGTTTATGTACTCAAATACTGAGGTGCAAATAGTATATGCCAATATAAAGTATAGATAACATCTAATTACCATTTATAATTATTACAAAGAACTGATACTTTTACATGGTGTAAATAGAATCTATCGCTATTGTCACTTAGTGTAAATAGCATCTATTGCTAAGAAAATATGCTATTTTCACCTAGTGTAAATAGCATCTATTGCGCAAATAGCCGCTGCCTATTATTTAATGGACCTGAGGTAACATGAACTAACAATGAACACTTGCATTTTTATTAACTAACATTAACAAAGATTAACAGATACTTTAACAAATGCATTACTAATTGTTAGTTTATATAACTTCATGCATTAACTAATGTTTACTAATGGAACCTTATTGTCAAGTGTTAACAAAAGATTTTTAATGTGACGCCAATATTTATGTTTCTGCACTCTGCTTGTCTGTTTACATGTTCCAGAAAGATTATCAGGCTGCGAGTTATTTGTGAGGATTTTTAAGCGAATCTTTCTGCATTGATTTCCCACCCACTACAAGTGTCTTTTGAGTGAGTCATTGAATCATTTGTTCAACCTATTTGTTCAAAAACACTGATTCATTCAGGAACATAACAAGTGATTTCTTTATGAGTGAGTCATTGAATCAACTCAACTGATTTATTCAAAACTGATTCATTTAGGAACGAAACACTGCTACTGTGCGCTACAACAATGGAGTAACAAAATAACTGGCAAAATTGTAGCTAAAATGTAAGTTATGTAACATCAGACTTAATGTTTACTGAATTGTTGTATAAAAACAGTATCAGACTTAATTAAATAATGCTTAATTATGCTGTTGATGGAGTTTAACCAATTAAAAACAGACCATATCAGAACTATAGGAGATGGTGGGATTATTCAACCCATCTACATCAGAAAAGTCAATTAACTACGATTTAGAGGAAACAGGCATTAATGTGCCTCTCTTTTGTAGTAGTTATAGAAAAGTCATCAATAAGGATGACCTTGAGGGCCAGTTCTAGAGAGAGAAGGGGGAGTTGTCATGGGATGGGTGAAAAGCAGGGGGGTTGTCTAGTCATTGGGACAGCAGGGTGGACGTCCTACAGAGATGGACTTGGATAGACCCCTGATGGGCTTCTTTCAGGAATGGGTGTGAAATGGTTGCGTCTGTGGAGCAGCCCCATTTTGGCATATGCTTTGTGCTGAAGTATTGTGGTTGTTTTTCTTTGACCATCCATTAATGGGCCATATGATGAGATCGTTTTTAGATATTTCACAAATTCACACAATCTTGAGCATTAATGCAGCACTTTCGGTGGTGCAAGACTTTAAGACTCCACTATATTTAGATTAAACATACTTTCTATTTTTTTTTTTTTGAATACTTAAAATAAGTCCACTATGAGGCATAATGAAATGCAGAATGCTAATTAAGTCTTAGTTATATTTTTTTGGTTTGTTTTGGTCTCTTGACTACAGTCCTATTTAAAAACCTGTTTAATGAAGCCGTTTAATTCCAAATGAACTTGTATATTTGAATCATTTCAGCAAAGTTTCTTATAGATTCTTCAAATGGAGATGATATGCTTTCTATCTGCCAACGTTGAGCAGATGGCTCACATGGATGGAGGAATGTAACACCAAATATGAATTTAGCACCTGGTTGTTTTTCATCCTCCTGAAAGGTGGCGGCTGCTCTGAGTGTTCTCACACATGTCTCATAATCAGATGGCAGGGTGACAGTCAGCTCTCAGAACCAGAGACGCAGAACTCGCTCATGGTTTAATATCTGAGCTCAGGAAGAGCTTGATGTAATCAAGAGAGAGTTTCAGCACTTTAAACATTATCGAGAGCAACTTGGAAGCAAATCAAGTTACCTGAAGTGCTTAGAGAGAAGTAAGTGATTGAATATGGTCAGTTCTTGTTGAAATACTGTTTTTAGTTTTTTCTTCTAGTGCGCTTTGCCTCCTATTCAAGTTCTAGCAACATTAATTTGCATTTGAAAAGCAAATAGCTTCTCTCTACAAGGTCAGTGTGTGAAGAGCTTCAGTTTGCCTTGTTGTTGGAAGTTTCTTGGCATTTTTTGAGAGAAGACGTCCTTCACCTGATTGACATGTCATGCCCGGGAGAGTTGTGGGAGGAAATGATATTCGGAGAGGGAGTGCGTTGGTGTTACATTTCGTATTGGGAGATGCTTTGTTTGTACGTGTATGGAGAAGTAGTTGGTGTGGAAGTAAATATTGTATCTAGCAGATTTGATGATATAAATGAACAGCTTGGCATAAAAGAAAGGGTTGCAACTAATGATTATTTTGATAATCAGCTTTTGTTGATCATTTATTGACTTCAGTTGATTAATAAAACAATTAATCAACAGCTTTTAATGTACTATTCAGTTTATGCCTTTTCTTCGGAAGGTTGTGCATGTGCTAAAACAAGATTATAAGATGAAGAATTAATCTTTTGAAAATACTTTAAATAAACATATTAATTAATAATTATGGCCAACCTTTTTTGTTCAACTTTGCAAAAAATCGTAGTGAGAAAACAACAACAACAAAAAGGTAACATTTTAACATTTTAACATTTAAGTTACCTTAAAAATGTAAAATATGTTTTCCTAAAAATATTATTAAAATCTAAAAAAGCAATATAAATAAAAAATGTTCTAATGTATTTTAAATATTATTTAAATATAATATATATTATTTTTATTAATATTTTATTCTTTATTATTGANNNNTTATTGATTGTGCATCAGTAGCTGTTTTGTATGGAAGCCCATTTCTGTCTAATCATGTTTTGGTAAATCATGTAAAAGTCATATAATTATGAGTTAAAAGTCAAAAGTATGGCATACTAAGTTATAATTATGACACAAAAGATCAAATTTATGACATACAAAGTCAACATTGACAAATGATGAGATCAAAAGTCAAAATTGACAAAAAGTCAAAACTGACAAATTCATAATTGACGTCATAATTGCAAGAAGTCGAAATTATGACAAAAGTAATGACAAAGTCATAATTATGACTTTTTATATATCACTTAGTATGTCATTTTTATTTCATAATTATGATTTACTATGACTGAACAGAAGTATGGTAACTTTCTAATAACTTTCTAATATTTTGTATTTTCACATAAATTGCTTATAGTTTTTGCCATTTGGAATGTAAATTTTATGCCACATTTCCATGTTCGGAAATGAGCAAATCTCAAACTATAGATTAGTTTCCTGAGTATTTAGATTAGTTTGCTGAGTATTTAGCTGTATAGATTATAAACACATTTATTTTAATTACTTTTAAACTTCAATTCAGTCTCCTATACTTGAATATTCAAGTCAACAACCATCACAGTGTGTCTCACTGGAATGTTCCAGAATAAGCATGAATAACCTGCTGAAGAAAACAAACTCTGATATTAGTCATAAAAAATTCATAATTGCACAATCTCCCCCGGTGAACGAAAAGCAGCCAGTAAGGCTCTCAATGCTCGGTTCTCCACTGGAAGCAGTAAAAATCTGACTCATTAACGTTGCTTTTCATGAACAAAGGCTGCTAATTAGAGGTGGCAACTGCACTGAGGAGGCCCGGTCAAATCAGCCCTGAGTGAACGAGCTAATGACAGAGAGCGCGGGGGAGACGGGCCTCAGACAGGGTGACCTTAGTGTGGCCTGCGGGTGAGGAATGGCGAAAAAAACCTATGCAGGAATGTGTTTCATACTGTCCATCACACAAATGGATCATGCACTCCTTTTGTTTCGTTTAAAAGACACTAAAAAATCTGTAATATTGTCAATTTGATGACACTGACTCTACTGGATGAACAAAACGTGAACTGAATTGAGCTGAATGATGACACTATTGTCTTCTGTAGAGCTTCTTGATAGCTGAATCAAATTTGTTTCATAATTGATGTATTTTGCAACATCGACACTGTTATTGAACTGAATTGAATCAACTTGAGCTGATTCTGAATAACGACACTACTGTAGAGTTGCTAGCTGAAAATGAACTTGTTTTATAATTGATTAACGTTAGTTATTCAGCTGAACTGAATCAACACTGAACTGAATGATAAATAAAAATGTTTCAAAATTGATTAATTTTGCAACATCGACACTGTTATTTAACTAAATTGAATCAACATTGAACTGACTTGAGCTGATTCTGAATAACGACACTATTGTCTTCTGTAGAGCTGTTTATAGCCAAATCAAATTGATGAATTTTGCAACATCAACACTGTTATTGAACTAAATTGAATCAACATATAATTAATTTGAGCTGATTCTGAATAACGACAATATTGTCTTCTGTAGAGCTGCTTATTGTTGAATCAAATTAGTTTCATAATTGACGAATTTTGCGACATTGACACTATTGAACTAAATTGAATTAGCATTGAACTGACTTAAGCTGATTCTGAATAACAACACTATTGTCTTCTGTAGAGCTGTTTATAGCTGAATCAAATTAGTTTCATAATTGACGAATTTTGCAACATTATATGAGTTTGCAACAGAATTTGAATTTGTCTCATATTTGATGAAGTTTGCTTCATTTATTTTGTTTATTACTGTAAAGCTGCTTTGAAACCATCTGTATTTTATAAAGCGCTATATAAATAAAGGTGACTTCCACTCTTCCTTTCAGATCAAGAATGCTGAAGACACGATGGATCCCCTAGTTCATCTGAGCCCGCTGAGAGTCCGCATCTCTGCTCTCCCTCACCCCACGCGCCCGCCTCATCCCTGGGCACCCAACCCTGCTCCTTTCGCCTTCTCCAGGAAGCGTCAGTAGAGTTTTAACACCGACACACGGGAGTAAGGTGAACCCTTCCTGTGTAAATATGACTGGATGGAGGTCTCAGTGGCGTCTGGTCCTGCTGAACTCGCTGACATGTGGCCTGGAGATCTGCGTGGCAGCTGGGATCACCTACGTGCCACCTCTGCTGCTGGAAGCTGGCGTGGAGGAACAGTACATGACGATGGTTTTAGGTAAGGTTTCATCTTAACTGTAGAAGTCAATCCAATGGCTGCACTGTAAACAGCAAGGTTGTTTCCCACTAAGGGGTTGATCCTGTAATGGGGGTCATTATCATAATTACTGGCTAAATCACTCGCTACCCCATCCAGGTGGTAATCAGGTGCTAATTGGAAGGCACCGGGCTGCAGGAAGAGGCCCAGAGGCTCGAGGGGTCAGCAGCTGTATGGAAGCTTGTATAGTTTTATTACATCCTGTTAAAATTCTGTAGGACTTTCCTCTGGACTTTCAGCAAATAATATAGTCATCATGGGCTGCCTCAGAGCCGGAAGCCTCTCTCACGATTTAGTCGAATGTTATTTAAATGTGCTAATTTTCCATTTCTCACCGCACTATGTTCTAATATGTTTTGTTAGGGGCCTTGAGATGCATTTTCAAAAATGTCACTTTTTGATAATTGATTTGCAATTATTACTTTCAAAAACAGGTAGATGAAGCTCTCAGTCAGTGGTCTTGATTTTTTTTTTTTATCATGCTTTTTTATTAAACTTTTTAACTTGACAAGGTGTCATAAAATGTAAAAAAAAGTTAATAAAAATATATAATAATAAAAAAAATATATAAATTATATACTGTTCAAAAGTTTGGGGTCAGAGAATTTTTTTAAAGGAATTTTTCTCTTTTTGAAAGAAATTCGTTTATTATCAAGGACGCATCATATTAATCAAAAGTGAGCGTAAATACATTTGTTATATAAGATATAAATTTAAAATAAATGCTGTTCTTTAAAATTTTCTATTCATTCAAAAATCCTATTTCCACAAAAATATTAAGAAACTGTTTTCAACATTGATAAAAATAATAAATGTTTCTTGAGCAACAAATCAGCATATTAGAATGATTTCTGAAGGATCGTGATGACTGGAGTAACTGGACATCAAAGGAGTAAATTACGTTTAAAAATATATTAAAACATAACTGTTATATTAAATTGTAATAAAATTTCACAATATTAGTTTTTACTGTATTTTTGATCAAATAAATGCAGCCTTGATAAGCATATGAGATTTTCAAAAACATTTCGAACAGTGGTGAATATAACATATTAATTAAAAAAAATATATTTTTTATTATATATAATATATTATTTTTATATGTTTTTTTTATGTACTACTAGGCCACAGCTCAGAACAATTTAATTTATGTGTCAAAAGAATAATTTCCTTTTGTCTACAAGAGACAGAGTCCAGGAGAAATCTGTTCAAATACAGCGAGGTACGTGATTGTTTTTATTCTTTTCGTCCTAGAATAACCAGACCTACGACTCTAAATATTTGGCCTCTGTGTTTGAGATTTTTCAGCATGCCATATGAACAGATGCATTATTTTGTGCCCACAAATGGCTTCCACATGGCTTTTGCTGTAAATGAATCTCTCTCCAAGACTATTAGCCTCACAACCAAAACAGAAAAAAGCAGTTCACAAATGTGCATGTGGTCACTTCACACCAGATGGACAGAAGATATTTGTGTGTTAATACATACTCCACACCGCTCTCTTTGTCAACAGCTGCAGTGGAAAGCAGAGAAAGATCCTTTGTGTTCATTTCCATTCACAAGCTATATAAACTCATAATGTTGCATTAGAAGTGCTTTCAAAACCACCAAAAGGCCATTGTTGCTCATTTGGAGAGGTTTCATGTGTAGTTGTATGTGATTTCAGAGGTTTTGCTGGACTGTTTCTTAATGGAGTGGGTTTTGGAGGCATTTTATAAATTTTCCTGTTATGTGATCTGAGAAATACATTTCTTAGTCTGAACTTTTTGGAGCAGTTTGATGGTCATGAGCACTGTAAAAAAAAAAAGAATTGTTGGTTTAACTTAAAAAAGTAAGTTACCTGGTTGCCTTAAAATTGAGTTCACTGAAATTTAAAATTTAAGTTAATAAAATGAATGCGATTGATTTAATCAACTGAAACTCAAAGTATTGTATTATCTGAACCACATTAATTATCTAAGCTGATTTGACAAAAGAAAAAATGTTATGATAACAAATCATGAAAATAATTTTTTACAGTGTTGTGAGTTGCTTCTTTTTGAATTAACATTAAAGCTATACAGTTTTCTCTTCAAATTAGAACCATGACCTTGCTGTTGTTAAAGCCATGCTTTTCCTTTGAAGCTACAGGAACAATTAGAATAACTATAATGAATTACACTGTGTACTATATAAAAGAGTCATATGATTAATTGTCTCAAACTGTCGCAAACAGCACAAAGGCACCTTTAAAAGAAAGTGGGCAGAAGGGGAAAGGAAAAACAGCATGTGTTGACTTACAGGCGCTGTTGACCGACATTGTTAAATCTTTTTAGGGTTGTCCACTTCCATGGTTTCTCTACAGTACTCCTCATGATTACACATGGTTTGTCAATACTTGCTCAACGTATTTTTGATCAAATAAATGCATCTTCGGTGAGCATAAGAGACTTCTTTCGAAAATCTCTTACGACCTGAAATCTTTGAATGGCACTTTATATACGAATTTTAAGGTAGACTGTAAAAATGTCCAGTTGAATTTGTTTCAGGCATTTTGGTACCTCTACATTTTACAGGTACACATCTTAAAATATGTAAAACACCATAATGATCATAACAATAACAAAACTATTTAGGCATATAAGGGATAACCAAATGCAAATGATCATACAGAGACTTCTGAGAATGTCCTTTTACTTTTTAATTTGCACTTTTACTTAATTAAAATTTCATTTTAAAGTACAGAAAGAATTTTATTTAATAATGCATGCTGTTAAATGTAATATAATTGTCATAGTATACTTTAAACTAATTAATAGGTTTTAGAGCATTTTTACATTGCTTTACCATACCAACATTTTTACAGTGTGCAGTGTGTAAATGGACTCCAGTGAACTTTTAATTGCATTTTGAGCATGTTCAGGTCATCTTTCCACCACGCTCTTGAATAAAAATAGCTCCTGAAGATCTAGACATGAATCAAAATAGGAATCAGTGCCCAACCAGTGGACTGAGTCATCTGCTTTAATTAGAAAAGCTGTGGAGACGAGGAAGCCGAGCCAGAGATTGGTCACCTTAAACTACAGGCAGCTTTACAGCAGGCTGTAAGCCAAAAGATGAAGGAACGGAGGCCACGGCTGTGATTCTTTGACATAAATGTTGTCTCGAGTGACTATTTTTCTTTTTAAAGCTATCAGTTTAAGACGAGAAACTACAGCCAAAAAACTTTTTTTTTTTTTTAATGGACTGGTCAATTTTGAGACTTTGGGCTATTTGGCTTTTCATGTGTTTTTAAAGGTGCCAAAAGGGGGTTTTCGCAGCGTCTGTAAATCTTAATTACACTACATATCTTTAAAGGCCGTTTTCTCAAAATGAGTTGTTTTCGCATGCACTGAGCTAAAAACTCCAATTCAGTAGCACTTACACCAAACATTTCCAGTTGTATTCCTTTCTACATTCTAAAGGTTTTACATAAGGGTTTGTTCATATATCATTTGCCTAATTTTGTACCTTTCATTCCTAAAAGCATGGTGAAAATGTATTTAGTTTTGAACATTTCTGTGCTGGAAATGTATGCAAATGAGTGCATATTTAATTAGATAGTGCATCAGTTGCATATTAAAACAACATTTCAGAAACTTGCAATACAAAAAATGTTTGCAATTCTTAATGTAATCAATCAACTGGGTGATATTTGTTAGTTAATGTTTTACCCTATTCACCTGGGGTGTCTTGCCTTAATATTCATATGACATTTTTCTTAGGTATTGGACCTGTTCTGGGACTTCTCTTCATCCCCCTGATTGGCTCAGCCAGCGATCACTGCAACAGTAGCTACGGCCGACGTCGACCTTTCATATGGCTGCTGTCGTTGGGAGTTCTCCTAGCCCTTTTGATCATACCACATGCTGACGTGTTGGCCGCCAACCTGAGCTGGGGCAGTACCCGCCGCAACCAGGCTCTCCAGGTGGGTCTGCTCATCCTAGGCGTGGGCCTTTTAGACTTCTGCGGGCAGGTGTGCTTTACACCACTGGAGGCGTTACTCTCGGACCTCTACCGCGAACGGGACGACTGCGGACAGGCTTTCGCCATGTTCTCCTTCATGGTTAGCCTTGGAGGTTGCGTGGGCTACCTGCTACCCGCCCTGGACTGGAGCGGTGGGCTTCTGTCCATCTATCTGGGTGGTCAGGCTGAGTGCTTGTTTTCCCTCCTCATCCTCATCTTCGTGGTCAGCGTGTTGGTCACCATGAAAGTTTCCGAGGAACCCTCGTCCACCTTAGAACCAGGGCCATCGGAGTCCGGTCGGTGTTTTCCGCGCTCATGCTGCTATCTGTTTCAGTGTAAGCTGCGGGCTCTGAAGTCCGGCCCGCTCATGTGCCTGCTGAGGACTTGCTGGTCCATGACACCGGCCATTTATCGCAGCTACTGCCACGTGCCGCATGTCATGCGACAGCTGTGTTTGGCGCAGCTCTGCAGCTGGATGGGTGTCATGTCCTTCATGCTCTTCTACACAGATTTTGTCGGTGAGGGGCTGTATGAAGGAGTTCCCAGCGCTGCTCCGGGTACTGACCTCAGGCAACGCTATGATGAAGGTAAGACTTAGTCAACATAATCAAAACTGACCCTTACTTTCTTAAAGCGATAGTTCACCATAAAATGAAAATTTTGCCATCATTTACTCATCCTAAAGTTGTTCCAAACTTGTTAGAGTTTCTTCTGTTGAACACAAAAGAAGATATTTTAAAGAATGTTGGTAATCAAACAGTTGACAGTAGCCATTGACTTCCATAGTAGGAAAAAACTGTCTGGTTACCAATTTATCAAGAAACGCATACATGTTTAGAACAACATGAGGTTGAGTAAATGACGACACAATTTTCATTTTTGGGTGAACATTTTTGGTCTTTATTGTGTGCAATTCATTAGTTGAATCATCTTTTTTCTTTGCCACTAATGTCGTTTAGCCATGTAGGTTCTAGTTAGAAAAAGAAAGAAAAAAAGCTCCATGTTTGGTGTGCTTGTTTGTTTTGTCATAATGTGGCATTTCAAGCAGTTCATTGTTTGATTCCCCAAAGAGATTAATGATTAATGATTGCTCTCAGACTCATGCGTCATACATTCCTACTCAAGAGGCGTTTCTGTTAATGTTTTGTTAATATTAAGGGACATTTTGTTGGTTGGTTAATGTTTGCATAGATTCTCAGTTTTGTCTGGAGGCTCTCATTAGGCAGCACAATCGAAAGAAAGGATATCAGTATATTTGTTTCATTGAGCTAAGCATAATAATGAACATTAACAGACATTCACCTCATTTCACTGTCTATCTATGGTCAAAATGCAGTTTTTTTTTTCTAAGGAATCATTTTATTGTCCATGAACTTGTTTTCCTGGTATTGGTGGTCTTTCATTTCCGTCTTCTAGCTAGATCGTCTGTCTCAAAACTGTGAACTTGTATTCACCTCCACATGTGGCCTCCGTCAGCCTTGCGCTTGAGCTTCCAGCAACGTTCATAAACACAAATGCATGTCCTTAGCTAGTCAACAACGGGCTTACAAAATCTAAACCCATCTGGACGCCTCCCACCGAGCTTTGACACCAGCAGAAAGCTCCTTTAGCAAAACATTTTGACAGATGTGGCCAAGATCAGTGTGCAAACAAATGAAGTCTGTCAGTGCAGTCGACCGCAAACTGTGTAAGTGCACCATGCAATGAAAAATGTTTGAGATGCTTGTTCAGTGAACATCTCGGCCCTCTGCAATTGTGTTTAAATGATGAATTCCTTCTGTGAGGACAGTTCCTGGCGTGTTTGAAGTACAACGCCAAAGCCTGCAAACACATGCCTTAGTCAATATCACTCGTAGGATTTATTCAAAGGAAGCATTCTCCATTATGCTCAAATGGTCAAAGCAAACTGTTTGAAATGACCTCATCTGTCAAATCTGCAAGGGCTGGGGAATGTTGTTTACCTGGACATGCAGTTGCTGAAAAGAATGGTACACTCACTAAATTTAAAGTATAATAAAGGTCATTTAACAATATATATGTAAGGATACACAATAGCATTATTCTATCATTTATAATGAATAATTTTATATATGATACATAAACAATTTTGATGGTCCCCAACAGACCTAACCCTAACCTAACAGTCTACTAATACTCTGAGACATTAGTAGCTGCAAAGTTACTTGTAGTTAACAAAATAAAGTATAACCAAAAACTGCGATATATTTTCGCACTCAAACACACAGTACCAGTTCTCCAATTATCCAATGTCAACTCTGCAGGTATCCGTATGGGCAGCATGGGTCTGTTCCTGCAGTGCGCTACCTCAACCTTCTTCTCGCTGGTCATGAGCAGGCTGGTGCATCTCTTCGGGTCCAGGACGGTCTATCTGAGCAGTATGGTGTGTTTCACCGTCTCTGCACTGGTCATCTGCTTGTCCAAGAGCGTGCTGTTGGTCACAGCTATGTCGGCCCTCACTGGCTTTGCCTATGCAACTCTGCAGACACTGCCTTACACTCTTACCTGCCATTACCACAAAGAGAAAGAGGTAGGCATTTAATGCATTTAAAGTATTTTCTCTCTTTGCTTGTATAGAAAATTCTGTCATGTATATAGAATCAAAATGTTTTTGTAAGTAGCTTTATAATATATTTTTTATATTTTTAGAAAGGTCAGTTTGAATCCGGCTTGCAACATTTCCAGATATAATATCTGAAAATCCATGTCTGTTATAAAAATAGTACAAATATATTGTAAAACTTCTTACAAAAACACTGTGAGCCTCTATACACTGATCAGGCATAACATTATGACCACTGACAGGTGAAGTGAATAACACTGATTATCTCTTCATCACGGCACCTGTTAGTGGGTGGGATATATTTGGCTGCAAGTGAACATTTTGTCCTCAAAGTTGATGTGTTAGAAGCAGGAAAAATGGGCAAGTGTAAGGATTTGAGAAAGTTTGACAAGGGCCAAATTGTGATGGCTGCAGCTCTTGTGGTGTGTTCCCGGTCTGCAGTGGTCAGTATCTATCAAAAGTGGTCCAAGGAAGGAACAGTGGTGAACCGGCGACAGGGTCATGGGCGGCCAAGGCTCATTGATGCACGTGTGGTCCGATCCAACAGATGAGCTACTGTAGCTCAAATTGTTCAAGAAGTTAATGCTGGTTGTGATAGAAAGATGTCAGAATACACAGTGCATCGCAGTTTGTTGCTTATGGGGCTGCATAGATGCAGACCAGTCAGGGTGCCCATGCTGACCCTTGTCCGCTGCCGAAAGCACCAACGTGTGAGCATCAGAACTGGACCACGGAGCAATGGAAGAAGGTGGCCTGGTCTGATGAATCACGTTTTCTTTTACATCACATGGATGGCCGGGTGCGTGTGCGTCACTTACCTGGGGAACACATGGCACCAGGATGCACTATGGGAAGAAGACAAACTGCCAGAGGCAATGTTCTGCGTGTGGACGCAACTTACAGGACTTAAAGGATCTGCTGCTAACATTTTGGTGCCAGATACCACATCACACCTTCAGGAGTCTAGTGAAGTTCATGCCTCGAAGGGTCAGGGCTGTTTTGGGAGCAAATGGGGACCAACACAATATTAGGAAGGTGGTCATAATGTTATGCCTGATCGGTGTATGTACATAATAGGTTTTCAATATGAAAACTAAAACAAATAAAAATACACTGTAAAACTAAAAGGATTTTCCTTATCATTTATTGTCATCCTTGTATGTTTCCTATAAAATTACAAAAAGCCCTTAAATAAAAGCTAGATTTGTCATATATGTGATGTCTCACTTGCTTCTCATTGCAGGTGTACATGCAAAACAGCAAAACCAAAAAAACGCACACAAATGGATTTACCATCACAAGGGATTCTGTTTGTCTGACACTAGACAATGGCCCTGGAGATCTCAACCACAAGAGTGGTGTTTCCAACGGGCATGCTCATTACAATAAAGATAATTACCCACCTCTGCACAATCAGAATGGTCTGGAATCAGAGGATTTTGAGAAACGTGGTGTGGGACTAGACTTTGCCATTCTGGATAGCACCTTCCTTCTGTCTCAGGTCTTCCCTACCCTCTTCATGGGCATGATCGTCCAGTTCACAAAGTCCGTCACCGCGTACATCGCCTCCTCTGCCATATTTGGCGCCATTGGCATCTATTTTGCCACCCACATCATCTTTGACCAAAAGGACCTCAGAAGCTGAAGAGGTGGTAATCATATGAGTCATTTCAGTTGACCTTTTACTAAGCATCATCTTAAATGTTACTGACTAATCTATGGAGCCCCTAAAGGGACAAGGTGATTGGAGGAAAACATTTGTGTTCTCTCGTAAAACATTTACGTTCTCTCGCAAAAGTTTGTTTGCTCACACAATGATTTTGTTCCCCGCGAGAAGCTTTGTGTTCGCTCGCAAAAACTTTTTTGTTCACTCACAAAACATTTACGTTCTTTTGCAAAAGTTTGTTTGCTCACAAAATGATTTTGTTCCCCCAAGAAACTTTGTGTTCGCTTTCAAAACATTTGTTAGCTTGCAAAAAATGTTTTTGTTCACTCGCAAAACTTTTGTTAGCTCGCAAACACATTTTTTGTTCACTCGCAAAACATTTGTTAGCTCGCAAAAACATTTTTGGTTCACTCGCAAAACATTTGTTAGCTCGCAAACACATTTTTTTGTTCACTCGCAAAACTTTTGTTAGCTCGCAAACACATTTTTTGTTCACTCGCAAAACATTTGTTAGCTCGCAAAAACATTTTTGGTTCACTCGCAAAACATTTGTTAGCTCGCAAAAAATGTTTTTGTTCAATCGCAAAACATTTGTTAGCTTGCAAAAAAAATTTTTGTTCACTCGCAAAACATTTGTTAGCTCGCAAAAACATTTTTTGTTCACTCGCAAAACATTTTCGTTCGCTCGCAAAACATTTGCAATCTCCTACAAAACATTTGCGTTTTCTTGCAAAAGTAATACATTCCCCCGGGAAACTTTGGGTTCACTCAGAAATGGATTGCGTTCCCTTAGGAACTTTGCATTGTCTCGCAAAACATTTGCGTTCTCTCACAAATTGACTGCATGCAAATTTAAGTTTTGTGTTAGTTTTAAGTTTTTCTTGTGTTAGTATTAAGTTTTTCTTCTCTATAGGGAATGCACTTGTTTTGTGAGAGAACGCAAATGTTTTGCGAGAGAACGCAAATGTTTTGCGAGAGAACGCAACTTTTTTTGCAAGCGACCCCAAAGATTCTCATGAATGCAATACTTCTGCGAGAGAACACAAATGATTTGTAAAATAATGCAAAGTTTCTTGGGGGAATGCAGTTCATTTGTGAGTGAACCCAAAGTTTTCAGGGGAATGCAATACTTTTGCGAGAAAACACAAATGATTTGTGAGCGAACAAAATGTTGTTTGAGCGAATGCAAATGTTTTGCAAGCGAATGCAAAGTTTCTCGGAGGAACGCAATACCTTTGCCAGAGAAACACAAAGTTTCTCAGGGGGAATGCAATACTTTTGTGAAAGAAAACAAAGTTTCTTGTGGGAATTTTGCAAGATAATTTTTGCATTTTTCCTCACATCTCATCATGTCCTCTTAGGGGCTCCTCAGTCCTACCTTACACAAGTTTTTGCTTTTTCTAATGAAAGTCTATGTTAGTCCTTTGTTCTACATTTTACTGACTGATTGTTGTTTTCTTTATAGGTCATGTTTGCTTTTGAGGATAAATTGTGCTTTCTCAGATCTCTATGGGACCAATGGACACATCAAACTGGATGTAATTCCTGTTGTGTTTTAAAGACTTTTTGTAAAGAACTATTTTAATGTATATATATTTTTATATTGATAATATATACATATATTTATATCCCTATGGGAATTTTTATGCAACCTGTTTTGGCGAGGTCTGTATTTATGTAGTATTCTAACCTCGTTTGACTTGTTTGTCGAACAAATGTGGCTTAATTTTTTTTTTACTTGAAATCTTGGTCAGTAACCAAGACTAATAGCACAGTATATTCATGTATAAAATCTCAGTCTGGTGTTCAAAATGACAATCTGGAATACTTTTCTACAGGTGACTTAACACGCAGGCCTAAGCTATCATGTGTTGCAACCATCATTAACAATATGTAAATGACATTTCTATGGTGTGACTGAGTTACAGTAGGTTACTTTTACAAAACTGTAACAGTTTTATGTACTATTTACATATACTTATGCATATGTAGGTACACTCGCCGTTGGCCAGAGAGTGTGTATGTGGAGCTTTATTTGTATGAGTGTAATGGGGTGTGACATTTTTAAAAGTAAGATTCTCAGGATGGATGTGTCGTCCAGTTGAAAAATCATCTGTTCAATCACTGCACAATGAAATAATAAAAGAGGTACCGATATTTTAATTGCTGAGAATACGAGAATATGTTCTTATTCCTATCTCATTTTGGGTGAACTAAAGAACACAAGCTCAATATTTTTCTCTCTGTTCCTGAATGGTTAAATTGTTTTTGGTTAATCATATATGTCGACAGAGGATAAAACCTTCCAATTAAAAATATGGTAAACAAATTTTGAGGCTGTAAATTAGTGTAGTGTCATGTTATAAAGTGGATGCAGTTTCAGCATTCAAGTGTCATGATGCAACTACTCAACATTTTCTTTTGTTCCTCAAATTAGACTTCTGAAGTGTTTTGACAATTAATGCTGTAGATAAATGGGCCAGGATTTTGCTTTGAAAAAACAAACTGCATTGAGCTCAATCTGGCATCCATATAGGGATTGTGTCTGACTCAGTTTTAATTACAGTTTATTCATTACTTTATAGGCCAAGGCCCTCAATGCAGAGAAATAATTATTTGTCTTCAATTAGAGATGATTAGTCATCTTTAAAAACCAAATATAAAGAAGCAAGGATTGAACAACGATACCATATACTACTCTGGTCTTCTAATCGCTGTATTTGCCTTTTATTACATGATATTTCTAAATTAATGTTGATATTTATGAAACTTCTTTTCCCTGTAAGGTTGATTTAAATTATAAACTAATAGTAACATAATTTAAAGTCCTCATGTAGTAAATAATTGTATAATATTTACACTTTTTTCCTGAGAAAAAAATTCTTCGTGCCTTAAAGTACACATGAAATCAAAATTGACCTTATTTATTTTGTTAACTGAAATTGCTAATTTTGTGGTGAATAATTCATCCGTGCAAGTCAATCCACACAAAAAAATTGTTTGGCTTCGTAATATTTAATCAAAAACTGAAAATGCTCCTCCCCTCTGCAACGGTGCCCCTTCTCTAATGACATCAGTTTGACGGCTTGGGTTGAAAACGCGTAAACCACTCCCCTCCAACCGTTAGTCTGCAATGAGCCAGAGATGGAGAGGAGGAGCGCAAAAGTAAAACTCTGCCCTCTATTCAATATTCTGTTTCACTTGGAAATACGTCACAACACTGGAGAAAAGTCGTTTGCAACTTCCGGTTCACGGGGACTTTAAAATAGCTTGACTGTAACTCTACACCCTTGCTTCATTTAATATACGCGGATCTATGAATATGCTAATTAGCCCCGCCTCCACTCACTCGCACAAGCTCAGAGATCCACTCGGTCAACTTACTGATGTAAACGCTGCACAATGGTATGGCTTTTTACAAAGTCGGACACATGACGGTAATTAATATGATTAGCCTTTTGCTTGACTACAATATCAAACAGCTGCTAATAATGTTTTGCTAATGTTACACAAACCATGTTCCCGTTTGAGAGTCAGACAACAGTCTTCTAAATATCAGTTTCTTTAGAAACGCTTTGAACACCTCAGAACATAAGTGGAGAAAAGCATATAGATCATCGTAACATCGTCATATATCATGCACCCGCTATATTGCTAAATCTACTTTTGTTTTTTATATCAACAGAAAAATATACCAGGATGGCTTCTTGATACTCTCCTACTTCAGAGCGCTCATGGTTAATGATATGCTAAAGCCTGACGGCACGTTGATGTGATTGGTTACAAGTTTGAGACTGTTTTTTTTCACTGCAGTTTTAAATAGAAAATACTCAGCAATGGTGTTGATTTATGAATTTGCACATGGTTTGTCTTAAAGCATATTAAAAACACCACAGAGACATATAAACAACATTAAAAACTTGATTTTCACCACAGGGGGACTTTAACATTTTGACTGATTTAGGTTAATTGGGTTTGAGAAGTGATGAGTTTTGTAAGTCTTAAATATCATTAATCCCCAAGGAAATTAAAACAAATAGCCTATAACTTCCTTTAAAAGAATCTCAAAGGCTAGATAGGCCTACAGCGTTTGTTCCATATTGGAGCCTCATACTGTACAAAAGGATTATGTGCTGTATAATTATGCATAAGTTATCATAACAATAGTAATAAATAGCCTAATATACAAAAAAAGTATTAAAAAAAAATACTTGACACATGCCTCTTAAATAGGTTATTTGATGCACGTTAGATTGTATTGTGATACAGCGCCACCTGTTGGACACATACTGTCTTTAATTTTTGTGTACCTGCCAGGTGTAAAAACATCTATCTATCTATCTATCTATCTATCTATCTATCTATCTATCTATCTATCTATCTATCTATCTATCTATCTATCTATCTATCTAAGTGCAGTCAATTAGGCTACGTCTGCAATCAAAGAAGTTCAGCTCGCGCTCGGACGTGCGATACGTCCAACTTATGTTGTTTTTTTTTTTTACCCAGATGAATAAATCACGGGGGCATATTCAAAATATAGCTTAGTGAAAGCTTCCTGAGCAAACAGCGCAGGAAGTGTTTTGCAAGATTGACATGGCTCCGCGGTGACAACTGGCCTGTTTTTACACCTTCCTTCTAAATAAGGAAGCGGCCCGTCGGGCATATGACCACCGGTCCAATTTGGGAGCTGCCAACGAAGCCCATCACGCCCCATGTTCTCCCGCGAGCTCTCGCGCTCACTGTCCCCGGGGCCGCTCGCGTGGATTGACAGCGATTGGGTTTTGGCGTTCGAAGACTGACCCCCGGCGGCGGTGAGGTCAGCGTGATGTCATCCTGAAGGTGAGTGATGTCATCCCGAAGATCTCCCAGGCAAGGTGAGCTTGCATTTTGGTGAGTGTGTGGTGCTCCCCATCCAGAGAGGTGAAACATGGTAATCATCATCGCCACCACCGCCACCAGCTCAAGCTCTGCCGCCCAGCTCTTCTCATCTACCGAGGGGCTTATTGCGTTACACGCCCGCAGCCCCGACCTGCCTTCCAAAAATAAGCCCCTGCCACCATGCCGAAAGAAGAAAAACAAGAGTGGTATTTTTAGGGGCATTAATTTTGACCACGTGCCCCGAGGGTAAACCGGATGGCCACTGCGCAAAGGTTCCTCATCAGTATGTGCGAGAGCAGCGGACGCTGGACGTGGACTGCGGTTGTTCTGCTGGGCTTTCTGCTTGGGATCGTGTCCTCCTACCCCACCTCGAACAGGAGTAATGCAACTTCACTGGAGAAAAGGTGGGAGACGCTCTTCTCCCGCTCCGTTTTGGGGATCTCGGTGGAGAAATCGGACCTGAACTGGGAGACTGACTATTTGCTGGGCATTAAGAGAGTGCGGAGGCTGTACTGCAACGTGGGCATCGGGTTTCACCTGCAGGTCCTGCCAGGCGGAAAGATAAACGGTGTCCATAATGAGAACCAGTACAGTGAGTTGCATCCAGAAATGTCATGCATGACTCGTTATACCAGGGATGCAGAAGGATTGAATGAACAGCTCAATTATTCTTTTAATTTTACAATATAGGCCTGTATATAGCCTAATATATAATATATTTTATACATAATTTATTAAAAATGTTATATTATTTATATAATTATATTATTTTTAATTATTATTATTATTATGAATAATATATAATTTATGATTATTATTATTATTATTGAATGTGTCCTAAAGTAATGACATATCTATTAAAATAAACCCTAGTGTCAATCACTGCCGAATTTCCCGAGGCTCAAACATGTCACGAATGCTTGGACGAATATAGACGGCAACTAATTTTACCCAGCGTCCATCTGCTTGTCGTACATGCCAGAACTGCAGGGCTTTTTTTCCATGTCACTGTATAAAAAAATGAGCCAGAATGGGAGAAAATGCAGAACAAAGGCAGTGCATCCCCTGGATCCACCCACTTGTGCTGAACGCATCCTGCAGAATGAGTAAATGAGCTGCCTTGTGTCACATTGTCATGTATGTAACACTGATGTTCTGTTCAATCAGGTCTAATTGAAATCTCAGCGGTAGAGAGAGGAGTGGTTAGTCTATACGGCGTGAAAAGCGAGATGTTTGTCGCGATGAGCAGCCGCGGAAGGTTATATGGAACGGTAGGTATGCCTTTCGTTTGATTTCATTGTATTTGTGCAGAGTACGCCACTTCAGTTTTACTGCGGTGTAAATTGGGTCAATGGCAAATAAGGATTAATTTGGTCTGAGGCGATAAAATTGCTGATCTTTAGTCACTTAATTAAGTGCCAAGATCTTGGATTTAAAATGCTGTCTTTGTATGTCATGTGTTGGTTTCTTTAAAAGAATTTATTTAGGCCTATTTGTTTGTTCTGAAATGTCAAGTGGTGTAACCATCAAGTAAAACAACACAATCATGTGAAAACAATCATTATTTTCAAAATAGCTTTCAACAAATAGGCCAAGCCTATCATAAATATCAGGACTTTTTTAGGCTACCAAAACGTGCCTGTCAAAACACCACCCGAAATGTTTGACTCACTATATCAAATTATTGCTATCGGGCCGAACGGTTCAGTTTTCCCGCGGAATTGGGCTACTTTTTCACTGTTGCCACGGGTTGTTGGTCCGCGACCCTAAATAACATGATATTTAGCCCCTGGAATGCGAATTTTACCAGGGGAACCCTGCCAAACACGTGGGACCCCCC
>RJVU01018281.1:1132503-1188154 GCA_003731715.1 Anabarilius grahami
GGGCCCCCCCCCCCCGAAATGCAATTTACCCTTCGCTGGGAGTTTGATTGACAAGCGATCTAACCAATCATAACGCCGAATTCGCTATTTTGTCCGACAAAGCCGTCAGGAGTTAGAAGATTAACCTCGGTGGACTTCAACTTGAAAAATGTGTACTGACATCTTTCCGCGTTTGAAACAACATTCCTACTCATGTTCATTCATGTTTATTTGATGCTATAAATTAACTAGTAGGAAGAGATGATCGGTTCACGTGCTGCTTGAACTGAGGTGCTACAGCAATCTGTCACGACACATTAAAGAGCCACAAAACGGTTTTTATTGTTTGAATTTCTTAATAAAACTACACAGTTTGAAAGCTGGGACTTTGTTTAATATCATAAGTATATCACTAGTAATTGGGCTAGTTTTAATTAGCAATTGACCCTTCGCAAAGACCCGCCCCCTTAGTTACTGTTGCTTTGTCCGACAAGCCATGGCGCTGTCACGCCACACAGAGTGAAAAATACATCGTGGAGCAAAGAGGACATTGACAACACGTCAACAGACAAGACAGAGCAGGTTACTTATGATATTAAACAAAGTCCCAGCTTTCAAACTGTTATTTTTTAAGAAATTCGAACAATAAAAACTGTTTTGTGGCTCGTTAATGTGTCGTGACAGATTGCTGTAGCGCCTCAGCTCAAGAGGCTCGTAAACCGATCATCTCTTCTTACAAGTTAATTTATAGCATCAAATAAACATGAATGAACAAGGAATGTTGTTTCAAATGTGGATAGACGTCAGTACACACTATGTTTCAAGTTCAAGTCCACTGAGGTTAAACTTCTAACCACTGACTGCTTTGTCGGACAAAATGGCGGATTCGGCCTAATGATTGGTTAGATCACTTGTCAATCAAACTCCCGGCGAAGGGTCAATTGGGCGGGTTTTATTGTGAAAACCTGGCAACCCTGGTTCTCATGCTGATCCAGGCCTGTTGGCACGGTTACGGACAGTTTCTTTTTTAACCATGGTGCTGGCGTCCTGGTGCTATGAAATCAGGATTAGAATGTACATAACCTCGGTGACGCAAGAGCTGGCAACTGCGTGAAATGTGTGATAAGCTACTTTGGAGCCAGCATGCTGCGGATGATTATCAACAGTGTTGCCAAGTCTGCGATTTTCCCGTGGAATTGGGCTACTTTTACACTGTTGCCGCAGGTTGTTTTCATGTCAGGGGGTTGAAGCGACCCCAAATAACATGATATTTAGCCTCTGGAATGTGAATTTACCAGGGGAACCCCGCCAAAAACATGGATTTTACCCCCTGGAATGTGATTTTTACAGTGGGACCCCACTGAAATGCGATTGGGCTAGTTTTGAGTAGCAATTGGGCAGGTTTTGTTGTAAAAACCTGGCAACCCTGATTATCACCTCATAGAAAAGTAAGTTACAAGACCAGCATTTACTGACATTACGTTACACTAATAATACATACAGTGAACTGTTATGTTTTTTAATTAGTTGTCTAGCATAATGTACCTTGCTGACAAGAAAAGCCTGTAGAAAAAATCACTAAAACCATAATCCAACCATCAAACCAACTGTTTGTAATCGTACCGTGCCAAAACATGCTTTTGTGGAACTGTTCCTTACCGTGCTTAGAATCGGTAAGGAACAGTTTGGCCCAATGATTTAGAAGGGTGAAATCAAACGAATTTTAATGTATATTTGAAAAACTTAATAGATTATAAAATATCGTCACGTCATTGACCCAAATGCATAGCCTACATTTTCAGTACGTTTTTGCCGTGTTTGATTAATTTGAAGTGCACCCAAATATGAGCATCATGGCCTGAAATATGTCATTCGCTTTGGAATTTTTTTATTTTTTCATCTTATTTATTTACTTTTTTGATTCCTCAGCAGGAGGCCTAGTTGATGATACATTGTCTTGTCATTCATTTTTAATAACTGTTGGCTCATATGAGCAGTGGAGTGGACTGTGATGTTGTGCATGGCTTGAATGTAAATTTGACCTACTTTGTGCTTGCATTACTTAGATACCAGATCTCACCATGAGTAACACATTATCTTTTGATGACATAGACAGAATCATCTAGCTAAAGTGCTTCTCAACCTTTGTAACTCCATGGTCTTCTATTGTCAAAGTCAATATTCATACACATTGTTCTTTAAAAAATAACAAAAAGAAAAGAAAACAAGGATGTAACAGGATGTTGATTATTTAAAATTGTATATTTATATATTTTTAACATTTTTTATTTAATTGAATTCCTGTCCTAAAAATGTTTAATTAGCTTCAGTCTTTTTTTCAAGCATAAAAATTTTAAACTTTAAGCTTTGTTTAGCACACAGACTACATAATTAAGAGTTCCACATTTTTGTGAAAGCAATAAATCTGCTCTATTGATCAAATCTGTTAATTAAAGTCACATACTGTTGGCACCGTCAGAGATCAGTTAAACTGATAAGTTTGCTTTTCTGATGTTCAGCTGATTGGCATCTCCATTAGAAAACGCATGGGCCTTGAAAATGAATCTAACCTTGAATTCACGTGTATGTTATGTGATGACTGTGAAAGTTTAAAAATTAATTCACATTGAGAAGTTTTGAAGTTTCTTAGAAAACTTGAAATGAATTGCCTGGACTTTTAAAGCAAAGCTTTTGTCAGTTAGATCATTATTTATTTAAGATGAACCAGTGTTGCTTTGTGAGTTTTCCTGCACTTTACCCTAGTTAGATGTAGAAGGAGAGTATATTGAGAGTATGTGATGGAGAAGTGGTGGGTGGGTCTTAGAAGGAGAATGGGAGGAGTTATGCCAAACTAACTATCTAATCTATACCATTTTTAGAGGGCCTTCCATGACGAGTGCAAGTTCAAGGAGACACTGCTGCCCAACAATTACAACGCATACGAGTCTTCCATATACAAGGGATTTTATATTGCCCTCAGCAAACATGGCCGCTTGAAGCGAGGCTACAAGGCTTCCCCAGCAATGACTGTCACACATTTCCTCCCACGTTTATGAGCAAAACTGGCAATAACACAATAATTTGCACATGTTGGATGTTCTCGTAGGTAACCCAAACATGCTAAGAGGTGAACTGCAAAGAACTAAAATAACACTTACGGTATTTATTCTCGTTGAAATAATAATAATAAGCCTAATATATGTATATTTCGGTAGCTTACTTTGTGTCTGAACTTTGTGTACATGCCATTCTTTGCTGCTTATGATTTCTATTATGAATATATGAGAGTCGAGGAGCTTTTTTTGCCCTCTCACTTTTTATGGGTGCTTGCCATAACTGGTGTAAACCATACCTGGCGTTGGACTAACATCCTCAGCTTTTAGAAGTGAAATGGATACTTTTTATTACCTCAAAGAGCCACGTTCGCATTGGAAAAATTATGGAGGGAAAAATAAATATCAGTTTACTCTGATCTTCATCTGTTCCGCCATTTTACGAGGGAGATGAAAGCACTTATTTTTCTGTAGTTACTCTTTTTTCATGATTAGGTGGTGCCTTAGCTTCTGCTATTTTGCCTCCTTTTGTGCATGCAAGAAAGAGGTTTTTGTTCCATATTTAGATCAATAACTAAATAACTGACGTTAAAATCTGATTGCATGCATCCTTATTGGGGGTTAAACTCAGAGAGGGCCATTTTACACCTCATGTAAGGTCTTTGAACGGATAGACCTGTAAGGTTTGGGTGCTTCCACTTGAATGAATAGTGAAAACTGATCAAGCTAGTGAAATGCATAGAATTGCATTAAAGGTGCAGTAAGCAATTTCTGAGAAACGCTGTTGATATTTTAAATCTCCAAAACAAACACACACCTATCTTGATAGCTCCGCCAATTTACGAACACACTAGGGCTGCGTTGCACTCCAGTTTTAGACAAGCACTCGTAAACTTCCCTAAGCACTTCCCCTAAAGCCGGGCACACATTTAACGACTAGCTAAAACTTTCTAAGACTGTGCTCAACACACAGCGATTGTTTCCTGTGACTGAAGCAGATTTAAATACTTACACATGGAATTTGTACACAGACTGTAATCGCAGACTGAACGCAACTGGCTCTGACTGGATGCGTTTGAGCGCGATCAGTCATAAGTATCAATTTACATTCATAATCGGCCTTACAATCGTTAAGTGTGTGCGCGGCTTAAGGGGAATCCCTGCCGCCATTTTGAAGTGCGTTCCACTTTGTGAAGTGGACAAGGGAAGTTTATATGGACAAAAGGGAGCGAGTCTACTTCATATGTACACTTCAGGCAGCTCCATATCCCACAATGCAACACAATTGTGACATCACCGCAAATCGTGTTTAATTTACCCCACCACAAACAACTCTATGATATATATATATATATATATATATATATNACAATTTCGTAAGGGAAAAAAAACCTTCCAAGTGATCAAGGGCTTAGGATGTTCCAATTCAGCCCATTGCAAAGGTTCTGCCAGTAGTGGGCACTCATGCAACATAAGCAATGACGTATATCCGAGTCAACGAGACTAATGGCCCTTTTCTACTGCATGGTACAGTTTGGCTCGGCTCGGTATGGATCACTTTTTGGTGCTTTTCCACTGCATGGGGACGGCTCGGTATGGAACGGTACGGCTCGCATAAATAGTACCACCTTGGTTGAGGTTCCAAGTGTGCCGAACCGATACTAAATGTGACGTGTAAACACTGCAGATCACTGATTGTTCAGAGAGAATCGTCACTACCAGTGTCATTGGATTTGAAACACGAGACACCAAACCCCCTAGATTTAAATAGTCGGTAACAGCTATCACAGTATCATTTGTTCGCGCAACTTTTTTTAAATGACCGTCGCACGAACTTGAAAAAAGTAATGGCTGTATCGTGGTCAGTAGATGAGGTGCAGACTCTTTGGTAGCCGAGGAGCGGATCCACGGCAGTAAACGCGGCGCAACTATAACGATCAGTCTATAATCCCACCCACTTTGAAGCGGTACTAAATTGCAGTGGTAAAGCAAACTGAAAGTAAGCGAGCCGAGCCGTGCCGAACCGAGCCGAGTCGTTCCACGCAGTGGAAAAGCGCCATAAGTGAAGTTAGCGAGGGAAGGGCATAAAAAAATGAACTGGAACGCAGCCTATGCATCACAGGCACCTCCCCCCGAATGAATGTATACACCCCTTACTGCTGATTGGCTACAAGTGTGTCTCCACTTTCAACAGCGTTTCTCAGAAATCGCTTACTTCACCTTTAATCTTGAATTATGTGGCGCGATTACATGCTAGCATAGCTGTTGCTTAGTGATAAGGAAACTGCTCATTTTACTTATCAGTTTAAATATATTGTGCGAATAAACTTCTTTTTTTTTTTATCATAGATATGTATTGATACTAGTCAGTAGTGTCTATGTTTTACCTCTACAGTCAGTGATCTCCAGTGAGGGCTCATACACAAACATGTTGACTGCATACTTGAACTCCACCTCAAAAAGTCTTTGGAATGTAAAAACCAATACAACCGTCTTAATCTGTTCACGATAACATGATTTGCTCATTACTTTATGTTTGAATACCAGGCATAGACCCAGACACCTGTGCACACTCTTAAATTCCCAAGTCAGTCTAGACTTTGTCTAGAGAATTTGGTCGCACTTGAAATTGAATTGAACTTCGGTATTTAGGCATTCCCCTTCCCTCACTTACAATGTCACCCCGCTTTTTTTCTAGTTCTAGAATTAAAGGAATAACAAACTCCTTTAAATTCAAATAAAATGAAGTTATTATTAGATTATTCAGTTGAAAGGCTGAGGCTCTTATTTTTCAAAGAGAATCTGTTCATTTTTCATCTAGGTCACAGCTCAGACTGCAATACTCAAGATCTGTTTATATCTTTGCTACAATACCCTTGTATCTTTTGTGCAAAACATGTCATGTTAGAACACATGCTGGGTTTCTATCGCAGCTGCAATGTGCAGGAGAGAATAAAAGGCTCACTGCAGAACTGGTTAGTACACATTAACCTCGCTTTCTCTTACATTAATGTTTCTACTTGACATTTTGAGACATGTTAATGCTACAAAGGAGAAAGATGTTATTTTTATAACAGTTATGGCTGGGATGTTTGAGCCAGGTACACTGATATTTACACATATTTGTACTATATGCTCATGGAGTGTGTGTGTGAGACTTTTTCCTTAAAGGCGTAGTTCACCCAAAAATTATGATTTTTCACCCTTATGTCGTTCCAAACCTGTGTGACGTTCTTTCTTCTGTGGAACATGAATGAAGATACTTTGAAGAATGTTTTTTTCTTCATACAATGAAAGTCAATGGGGTCCAAAACAACATTTGGACCCCACTGACCTTTAATGTATAGACAAAACAAAAACAAACAAACAAAAATTTTTCAAAATTATGTTCCAAATAAAAAAAAAATCACAGGTTTGGAAAAACATGAGGGTGACAGAATCTACATTTTCATTTTGGGTGAACTGTCTAAGCAAAACTGAGACAATATGGGTATGGTAATTTTTTTGTGTTCTGGGTATAAAGAGAGATTTTCAGCTGTATTATGTTGAAAATATGATCTATCTAATAGTATTGCCAACTACAGATTTAAAATTATTTGTACCCCAAATATAGCATGCAATGTGATTGCTCTAATGAAACTGTCAAAATGACTGCTTTTTTATGTATGTGATGACTGATGTTAATTTATTGATATGTATCTTCACTGTACCCTGTCCTCTGTCACATCTCTGATCTCTTTATACTTAGGTGAATAGAATTTTGCATGGTTTTTAATGCAAAATGTTGGACGGAAATGTTGTATCTAGACGTTAGGCCCTCTAATCTAAGTGCTTATACAGAAACCGCTATTTCTCATGTAAGTTCCACCAGTTTCTTTGTACTGTACTTTGTCTCCAGCTTTGAAATGGCCCCATTTGCAGCTTGCAAGATGATTGTAAGGGGTGGTGCATGTGTGTGTGTGTCCTTGTACGTATGCAGCCTTTGTGTTTCCTCAGTTTTGTATTCCTGCACTGAGGGGCAGACGCCCCCTCCAAATTCCCCTCCTATTTTCTAACATATACCTCACCTTCTGCCTTAGTTCCAATTTGTTGAAATGATTGTACGATTTGTTGGAGACAACAAACTTTTTGCCAATCATTGTGTTCTCTGAGAAAGAAAAAAAAAAAGAAAAACTGAAAAAAGAGAAAGAATTCTAATATATTAAGAAAATGTTTCCTTTTATTTTTATACGTATGTGCTGTGCACAGCAGCCAACTGTATTACTGAAATGAAAATAAAAGGTTGTTTTTTAGCCTCTGTGTTTTTGCAGTATACTCTAATTATCATTTAATAATTATGTTTTTATTTAGCCAGGTGCTTGCAAGATTTAGTTTGAGTTATTGTAAAAAAAAAAAGTGGATGGTATTTGTTGGGTTAGAGCCTCATCATGTGGTCAAAATCAGAAATGCATAAGATTCTCGTTTAATTCTGCCCTTTATCTTTTATGTAAAATTACCATCCTGTTTACATTTTACTTCACATGTTTGTGCACAAAATGAGCAGACAAATAAATATATAAATAGAATAACAGTAAAATATATGGTAACACTTGACTGAATTCAGGTTGATTGGGACACATTTCCCCAGTCATCTCAATGGCAAAAAGTGAAATCCACCTGAATTCTAACCTTTGTTAATATTATCTAATAAAAATGTTCATTTTAGTTCGCATCAGCTAATGTTAACAGATACACCTTTTGATTTAAAAAAATTTATTAGCTGATTATAATCTCAGCATTTACTAAGATTAATGCTGTAGAAGTATTGTTCATTCCCAGCAAACCTTGGTCCGACAGCAACGTCATATCCTTGGCCAAACAAATCGGAAAAAAATATGTAACAAAGAACATTTGCTAAAAATGCATTGATACGTTTGTACATATTCTCTGGGGTTGCATGTATTATTGTTACTTTGACTTTTAGCTATGTGTAGTTCAGTTAATTAATTAATAAGATGAGGTCAAAGACGTCCGTTCAAACTTCATTTTGGAGCTATTTTTCAATCATGAGGGGACGTTTCGGAGGGACGTCTTTTCAACGGTCGTTAAAGGTCCCAATGTTTGCTGGGTTGTTAATTCATTCTAACTAATGTAGACATACTACTGAGGTGAAGTGGAAAATGCTTTGTCAATGCTTTTGCGTTCGCTCGCAAAGTTTCTCTGGCGAACGCAAAAAAACTGAAGGGAATGCAAAGGTTTTCGGAGGAACGCAAAAGCATTTAAATATATCTTTTGCCTCCCATCTCATTTTTTTTTTTCATCACCATGTCCCTTTAGAGACTCCGTACTACGCTAATGTTAACACGTAAAACTTTATTGTAAAGTGTTAACCAAATAAATAAAATATCTAAAATGAAAAATCTAAAATATTTTAAGTAGCCTATGAGATGCGAAAGAAAACATCTACAAAACTACAACAAAGGACATATAACTTGCAGTATAGCCATTTCAGACTTAAAATATGTTGTAAAATATCTAAAATTCCCAGAACCACTTGACAGTAAGATAACAAGTTACCAACCAGTGTTGGGGAAAGTTACTTTTAAAAGTAATGCATTACAATATTACGTTACTCCCGAAAAAAGTAACTAATTGCGCTACTTAGTTACTTTTTATGGAAAGTAATCTGTTACATTGCTTTTGCATTACTTTTTCTCACTTGGGCTGGGCTTGCTTGTTTGTTTTTTAATATAACAAAAAAAAGTTTTATTTTTGGCAAAGTTTAAGGCCCTTTCACACTAAAAGTTTCAGGCTAATCACAAATGTGATGTTTATCTAAAGTCATTTTTGCTTATTATGGTTGAATTGGATCATCGAAGGTCAGCAGTAAAGACATTGTTAAGTGAGATTAAATACGTTAAGTATATTTGTGTAATTTAATGTAGAATTTTTACAGGTTTGCGTAATATTCTGTGTTTGCAAGTCACAGTTTTTATTAATTTTGAGGAATACTGAATCTGTTTTTGTGGCATGAGTAAATGCTCACATTTAGTCTATACTACAATAACCATCATGTTTAACGCACACAACACCTTTGTACTTATGATTTCTCTCAACATGGGGACAGGAGAGCTGTCAGTCAATAAATGGGAAAACAAAGTAACATGCGTTACTTATTTGAAAAAGTAACTCTGATATTTTGTTGTGAATTTAAAAGCAATGCGTTACTTTACTAGTTACTTGAAAAAAGTAATCTGATTACGTAACTCAAGTTACTTGTAATGTGTTACCCCCAACACTGGTTACAACTGCCAGTTGTATGCGATCAACAGTACAGTTCATGGTTGGCAAACATGACTTTTGAACCAATGTTCCCCCAGTTATATAAACCAGCAGCGAGATGCCTCACTGTATCCTAAGCTCTTGATCCAGTCTGATCATGCACACGGTCCATCTTCTCTGTCTGGCAGCTCTAAGCATCTGCACACTAATAACTTGTCATCCTATACAAAAGGAAACAATCCAAACAGATTTAACAAGTGAAAATCAGAGAGATATGGAGGCCAAGATCAGCAGCTATTTCCTGATGATTAAATTTGGTAAAAGGATGAGGAAAGCCATTCATCAACAGTCAAAAGGTAAGTTTATTTTTACAATAAACAAGCCCGTTTCTACATATTTTGACTTTTAATAATATTACTGACACTCTTTTATTTTATAAAGGAGAAATTTTACTGAAGAAAAGAAGCAAGGACTGCTTTTCAGTACTTGATATTAAAAATAATAATATAATGTGCTTGGATGCAACCAAAAAGCCATATATTTCAGTGAGTATGAGTTTTTTTTAATTTGTTTGATCATTAATAATAGTAATAAATAACTTATTTTACAACTATTTAGACATTTGTTATCATAGATACTATGTTTTGGATTAATACACATATGGCTAAAAATGTGTATTAATCATAAATAACAAATAACAATAATAATAACTCAAAAATACGATACCAAATAACTTTTAATTACAGTATACTGTTCAAAATTTTGGGCAGAGTATTTTTTTCCTTTTAATAAATAAGAATTAGTTAGAAATTAATAGTTTTATTCAGCAAGGATGCATTAAATTGATCAAAAGTGACAGTGAAAATATTTATAATGTTACAAAAGATTTATTTTTCAAATAAATGCTCTTCTATTGAACTTTCTATTCATCAAAGAATCCTGAAAAAAGCACATTTTTAATAAATGATGTGTGTTATCCTCAGGTTGATGTCATTAATAAGGACTGCTTTATAACAATTCCAAGAAAGAATTCCTATCAATCTACATGCAGGAGTGATGCAATGATTAAGCTTTTTGGAGCTAAAACCCACACTGAGGCTTACAGTGCAGAATTACCTCTTTCTCTGCAGTCAAACAACCATAAAACACATCTCAGGCAGAGAAGAAGTCAACATATTGACCCATCTGATCCTTTGGGATTTGAGAATCCCAAGTCAAGGACCACCAATTATCGAAGACCAAATCGAGAGCGAGAGCGTGAGCACAGCAGTAATGTTTCTAAAGAGACCATCACTTCCTATGATGACCCTTTACATGTACTGCTCTCCAAGAGCCCAGTCAGTCCAAATTTACAAAAGGAAAAGAAAAACAAGCAAGTTGCACCATCTGATCCGTTCTGAACCAATTACTGATCACACCGATCTGAAAGCAAATGGTTCCATGGAAACATATAACCAGCAAGTATATGATGCAATCTTTTTCAGCTCAGTAGTGAGGCTAGTTTAGGTCACTGCTTGTCAGTCCTTTCACCTTTTTAAGTCAGTTAAAATTTAAACTACCTTGCATGCTGTGGCAATGACGTCGCTTTCATTAGAACTGTGCAAGAACCTTTTTCATTGATTTATCATGAAATGCTAAGAATTACATGCAGTTGGCAATTATTTTCTTGCAATGTTTGGAATCTGCAATTTATATAATTATATTTCAGGTGTTGTCAGTAGACATAAGAATCATAGTTTCAAACATATATGAGATGGTGCTGGCCACCTCTACTGAATTATTTATTAAAGAAGTATTGATACGTTTTTATTTATTATATTTTATATTGATGTCTTTAATCTAAACATCTTCGAAAAATGATCAAATATCAATTTATCAAATGTGAAAAGAATTCCTGAAAAGATTATTTAATTTAAGGGTAATTTAAACATTTCTAAGAAAATAATTACCAGTATTCATATTGATTATAACGCATTTTGCAAAAATGTAATGAATGCATTCAAACAATAAAATTATTGAAAATTTGACATTTTATTTGCTTCCAGTCTTTGTTCATGTTATATGGGGTGTCACAGATTTAAATCTCTTAAATTTAGTTTCTCATAAGTTTCCCCAGCATATTATATAAAAACAACCATAGATGTATGATATGATTACATTGTAGTTGTGAAGTAATGATACTTTCAAAGTGCAAGTTTTTGAAAACTATGTCATCTCTGTGTAAACTGCAAAAAATGTGATTCTGTGAAAACGGTGACGGCATGCACATGCGCATTATATGTTTAGTCTATCCACTATTTGTCAAGGCGGAATTAAGGTATTTCTGTGAATGTGCAAGACTTTTCCGTTTTTAGTACATCGTTGACGTGTAAACGCACCCTCAGTTTGGTTTTGCTGAGTTCTAGTTCCTTGTTTGTTCCATGGTTTCTAATTGAGTTACAAACCTGTTCCCTGTTCTGTTGATGATCTTCCCTTGTTATTTTAAGCCCTTGGTTTTCCTCAGTTCCTTGTCATGTGTTAACATTATATTCTAGTGTGTAATACTTTATGGTCTCTGTTGTTTATTAAAAGTTAATAAACTGTTCGTTCTGTGTCATGCATCTCTTTTGGATTATCTACACACACACCCTATAACAGATATACTCACAATCTGTTCAAGACTTATGTTGCCATTTGCATTGGATTAGTATCAGACTTGTGGATATTTGTTTTTAGTGATCATGTAATTTTAAGAGGCAAACAGTGTGTACCAACAATGTATCCTTTTTTTGGCAACAGATTTGGGTGTAAGTTAACTGAAATCAATTAATACAAACCTTCCCTCAATAAACAACTTAAAATGAGGTCAGAGTTGCTGAATATCTTGAATATTGACTGTTCTGTGCTGCTGAAGTACACGTCAGGACACTCCACAACTCTTATGCAAATATGAGGCACAAATGCATATATACAAATCTTGTGTTCATGCATAAATACACAAGCAATGCATTAGGTTATAAACACAACAACATAGATGTAGGACATATTTATTTAGTTAACATTTACACTTTTATATCATTTAAAAATAAATCAATAACTTACATACACACAAACACTCAAAATACAATATTAATACTGCCAGTGTCTACATATAAAATATGGGATTCATTCAAGCTATACATAGGCTATTGTACAGTCAAATTAGATACTTGTAAAGGTTGTCTTTCCAAAAATTCTGTATGATGAATCAGTGCTTGAACTTTGATATGTAAACATTTTATTGCCTTTTCTATTCAAATATTGTTCTTAATCAGTCTTGATGTGATCTCTTCTGTTGATGAACACGCATTTCATGTCTGAAAGTGCAAGACCCGCATTACTACATTTTAAAGTGATAATAAAACGGCACATTCCGGTGTTCGGGCAGATGGAAAACTGTTGAGCTGGATCTAAACCACGGGCCACGGGGCACTTCAGGTCCTCAAAAAAATGCCGCAACATTATGCTCATATAAGCCCCGTGGCCAACAACCAAGGCATGGACAGGCACATTCAAGACTCCGTCATCTGGGAGTCCTGCAGGAGCCCAGTGGGTTTCATCTAGTATGGATGTCTCACCATCTTGTACTTTCTCTTGATGGTCATTAGCTATTCGCTGGATCATAGCCTTCAGAAAATCCTTGATTCGCACCTTCACCTGAAAAGAATATAAGCTTATAAATATAAATATATGTATTTTAAAAATATCTAAATAAAATTGACCTCAGTAAACAGAAGTTTAGGATGACAATAAGATTTGTTGTTTTTTGTTGAAAATGTGAAGAACTGGATACTAAAATTATTTTATTTATTGATAATTAATTTTAAAATATTATAAATACATGGGACATAATAGGACATGGATTATTATATTATATTATATAATATAACAGTGACATTAATTTTACCTGTTCCATGGTTTCTCCCTTGGGTGGAGTGAACTCTGGTAAAGGCTGCCCGGCTGCTTTGGCCATGTTTTTCATTTCTATGACTCGACCTCCCTCAGCTGTACCAAAACTCTGGAGAAAAAAAATTGTTTTGAGATGCATAGGAAAAGTTGCTCTAAGTGGACATACTCTGAGCAGACATTTTTCTTATATTATCAAGCAGTAGTCTGTACTTACTCTCTCTTTAAGTGATGGATCTACTACTAGTTCTACATCGTGGCAGGTTCTGTTGCTCCTCACAATGATCTCCGCAGTCTGTAATTTTACAATAAGACATGATTATTTATCCTAAAGGGGAAGATAAGGAGTCAACAAACAAACACAGACAAGGAAAGTGATATTTGATACAAGAAACTAATAGGACATGCTAGTTAGATATGATTATAACTTCAGTGGGGATGTGCAACCTCATAATAACAACATTTGCAAAAATATTGCAAATTAACAGATATTGTCTGTAAACATATAGTTCGACTATTATTAATGGTTTCTTTATCATATTCAAAATACTTAAGACTCACACAAGTATATCGCTTTAATGCTTACTGACTGTTATCCAGGGAAACATGCATTTCCAGCTCAAATGACCCATATGTGGAGAAACATCTCCCTCTACCTGTGGCAAACTTGTATGTTCCTACTAGACTTCTGCTAGTAAGTTTCTACTTACCTGCTTGGCACGTCTCATGTCACTGACAAACACATTTGTGAATTTTACATCCCTGAGGTACTGGCCAGCAGCCTCAGATTGCCGTATCCCAATTTCAGAAAGCGGAGAGTCTATTTTCTGACCTAAAAGCACAAAAATGATAGTTATAGTTTGTGGAGCATGTGCTGAGATAAAAAGGCTAATAATTAATGCTTAATGCCTGAAATAATCTCAGAGGTACTGATAGTTATGGATAACAGGTTTTTTCCCTTAAAAAAATTACCTTGTAAAAGGCCATCTTTGTTGCACTGCGTCTCACCACTGTTAAACCAAAACAGTAATAGTGATCAATAAAAACTTTATTACTAACCAGCGCACAGTTGTAACCAATCCTTTTTAATTTAAAAGTTTAGTTCACCCAAAAATGAAAATAATGTCATTTATTACTCACCCTCAAGACCTTTGTTCATCTTCGGAACTCAAATTAAGATATTTTTGATGAAATCCAATGGCTCAGTGAGGCCTGCATTGCCAGCAATGACATTTCCTCTCTCAAGATCCATAAAGGTACTAAAAACATATCTAAATCAGTTCATGTGAGTTCAGTAGTTCCATCTTAATATTATAAAGCGACAAAAATATTTTTTGTGCGCCAAAGTCACGTGATTTCAGCAGTTTGACGGTTTGACACGCGATCCGAATCACTGGATCGACACAAAAGATTTGTAATGCTCCGAAGCAGTGTTTTGAAATCGGCCATCACTAGATATTGTTAAAAAGTCGTTATTTAGTTTTTTTTGCCGCACAAATAATATTCTCGTCGCTTTATAATATTAAGATGGAACCACTGAACTCACATGAACTGATTTAAATATGTTTTTAGTACATTAATGGATCTTGAGAGAGGAAGTACCATTGCTGGCAATGCAGGCCTCACTGAGGCATCGGATTTAATCAAAAATATCTTAATTTGTGTTCCGAAGATGAATGAAGGTCTTACGGGTGTAGAACGACATGAGGGTGAGTAATAAATTACATTATTATACCCATTTTTGGGTGAACTAACCCTTTAAAGTGCACTATCACTAAGGGGGGTCCTAACTTCATGGCTTTATAGGCTGTAATAATAATTTTTAAAAAAGGGATTCCACAAAACCTCTTGCAATGAAGGCAAAAGACTATACATCCATGTTAAATAGACATAGTTATATTTAAGTTACAGTGAGGGTAGGGCTTTTTTGTGTTGTTTAAAAGAGTTGCATCATGTTACATCATGTAAGTTTGCCTCTGACCTTTCACTGGAAGAGGGATTCGTACTGCCCTTTAAGCATAAGCTACAACAGATAGGAGTAATTTGATATGAGAAGCCCAGGAAAGTTTAACTAAATTCCCACTGGCATATTTAAACTCTACTAAATGTCAGACAGCCCTCATGTATTAATATCAGACGCCATGATGTTCAGATATAGTGCTATACGTACTTAACTACTTAATCAATAATGCAGTATGGCAATGCAGATGAATAGCTATGAATGGGAAAAAAAATATTTTTCATTAATCAAACAAGACAGAAAATCCACTTACTGTCGGACTATCGTTAAACCAAAAGCGAGCATTGCTTCAGCTATGTAATGATGCAGGTAACAGCGTCGTGAGGTTATAGATGCTCATCCATTGATGTCGGAGTCAACCACAAGTTGTCACGCCCTTTGCGTTTTCAAATATGCGCCTATATTCGCTGCTTTGGGGTGACAGCACTGACAGCACTTACCTCCGTACTTGATAATCCGGAAGTTCGTTCGCATGGCTGGTAGTTCCAAATCAATTTCGAAAATCGGTTCTTTTGAACGGTTCAAAAACAACTCAGCGATTCATTTTAAGTCATTAAAACAGTTGCGCGGTCCCTGACATTTCAGGTTGGCATTACAAGCTCTAATGAAGCTATATGCATTTTTTTTTAAATTGTGTTTTTAAGGGTGCTTATTGCAATTTAATTAATCCCAGTTCATTTAGATGTAGCTCGAGCTGAAACATAGGCTAATAAAATTCATTTATATTTCTTGGCTGAAATAGTAGCCTAGTTGCATGCTTTAATAAAAATTATTTGTTAAAACCATCTCTTTTGCGTAAGTTTGTTGATAAAGCTGTCATATTGGCTAATTTCATACACATATTTCCAGTGTGTTTAAACAAATCGTTTGTGTACATCAGCTCAACTGATTCATTGAAAAGATCCGACTCAAAAGAATGATTCGTTAGCGAGTCGGACATCGGAGATGTCATAGTTCACCCTGACGTAGAAGCTTGCAGTCATTTGGCGCCAGTGGCGCGTGGTGGGCTTTGAAATTGCATAACGTCTGTCACGGTTTTATCTCATCGGCATTACTTTAACTCGACAAATTAAATTTTGATATTAAGCGCCCACCAGCTGTTCCTCAGTTGTACGATATAGCTAAACGTTTATAAACATTTTCAGCGTACAGAAATAAGAACAGGAGACTGAATACTTTTTTCATGGTAAGTTTATTGACCTTAGCATACAGCATGTCCTCTCCTTTAACTTCATTCATGCTCTCAATGACAAATTATTTGAGTTCAACAGAAATCCAAAGAATATCCACAGAGTTGCTAAGCCCTAATGACTTTACCTCATAATCCATCTCTTAAAAATCACTTGTAACAATTTCCAACTTAGTTATAATCATTTAGCGGATAATTATGTAAGGAAACATGGTCGAACAAAAAAGATCAACCTGTTTCATTTATGAAATGTATAATTTTAACCCAGTCTGTGTCTGATTATCGACACTCAATCTATACAGTCATTCTCTACCAGGTTATAACATACTGGATAGATTCCCATTGTTATTTTCACCATTAACATTGCCAATGAAAGGGAAGAATAACATAGGACCAACATAGCACCACACTCTTTAAAGCAGATATTTATTGAACAGAGGTTGTGCAACAGACATAACTGAGGTACATGATATGGTTATAGTGGAGGGAGGAGGCCTTTTCTCATTGTTGTTGCTTAATTGATACCAGGTTTACATATGGGCCGAGCACATTAGCCATTGTCAATTGTTCGTCACCTCCTCCATCCACTATTTCTGATGTCCAGGTGGGAGCCTTGTAAGCTTTCTATTCATCTACATCAATTTCCACTGTATTTACTACATCAGACACAGCAGAAATATCATAACCTCTTTTATGTGCTGTCCTTTCCAGGTTCCCGAAAAAACTGTTGTGAGTTGTGTGAGGTAATGGAAAAGTATTTTATGTCCAGTAAACCTGAGGTATAGAGATACCATACTTACAGAATGTGACAGAGAAAGAAGAGGAGGAAAAAAGACTAAAAGGTAAAGAAACATGCCTTTATAAAAGCACACTGTACAAAGAGCATTTCCAGTCAAATACTCATTTCATGTTCTTCTTTTACCCTCTACTTCTGTATTCTCAAAGTATTCTGTAAGCAGTAAAATAATTATAATACAATTGTTTATAAAATAGCAGCACACTGATGTGACATCACAACTATGTAATGTTATTTTTGTGTATAAGATGAAACAAACAAACAAAAAAAATCATAGCTTTTTAGCAGCGGAAAAAAACAATAACTCAATAACAATATTGACACTTGATTTATGTCTTCACACCCTTACCATCTCTCATCACTTTGGAATACAGTATCATACCCCTTAATGAACATAACTTCAGTCCATATTCAAACTCAAACGCCACCCATACAATCTGTTAACAGTACTGTAATTCATTTTCAGAGCAGAGCTGGGAAAATAGTAAGACAGATTAATTTAATACAATAAGATTGACAGGGGTTTTGGTGTGAGGATGGAGGAAATGTGACTTGTGAAACTCAAGCATCACTAAGAATTGTTTCTGGTCAAAGGAAACGTATGTGTATACGTAAACGTCTCCTTTACACACAGAAAGACATGCACACAAACACACACGCATATGTAGACGGACACAAACCTAAGCTCGACTGCCCCTTTTCAAGGTAAGCTATGAGAATTCAGCATATGAAAGGCGTTTTGTGCTACTGATGCACCCTGTTTTTGGACACTAATGACTTTTGGAAGTTTTCAAATCCCATGCCAGTTCAACCTTTGGAAGCAGCATATTTTGGATGGCTGGGTAGTGGATATTATGCTTAAGCTCAGCAAAACAGGGTGAAAGTCTACATCAGACTCAAGGCACTATATATAACTTTTTTTCTGCAATGGTGCAGTTGCACAAATTCATCTTTTCAAATTTCAAGAAAACGGCCCTTGGAGCGTGCAAACCAACAAACATTTTTTTTCTTCCATTTTGATCGGTTTTCTGTCTTTTTGTTGTCTGTTTTTTGGTCTTTTTTACTTTGTTAAATTAATTTGCGTTATTATTATGTTGTTGCTGTTGTCATACATTGGTTTGGTTTCCAATGCATTAACGCTATAATGAACCGAACGTGCCATGATCTAAACATGGGAAACCAGCCCAAAAAAGAAAAAAAAGAAAAAAAAAAAAAGACCCTTTAATCATAACCATTCGTTATCCATGGTAAATATGCTCTAAAACCGATGGAGTAACCTTCCCCAGTTAAGAGCTGGCAGTATCAATGAAACTGGTTTAGATACTGGTCTGTAATTCAAACAAGAGACATAAACACTAAAGGACAAACAAATAAACAGACAAATAGATTAAAGATCTTAAATATCAGGTGAATTATGGAAACCATAATAGCTGTTGTTTCTCCTTTGGCCTCCTTTCCTGCTTCTCCTAACTCCATATCAGCATCCTCATCTCAGCAGCATGCTTCACACCTCAAACTAACCAAGCTTCATCGTCATCATCCTCGATCATTCTTGCCTACACATTCCTTTACTGCTAATTGAATTTGCAAAATTTGCAACTCCATGACTCTTCTCTCCTCTCAGTCCCAGGTGGGACCAAACACAAATCAGCCTAAGGCTCCTTCAACACGCTCACAACAAAATACGTAATAACGTAATAAACTGTACACAATACAACTGTAATATTTAGTGGGAAGCTGCCCAAAAGGACGACCTTACCCACAAATTTTAAAATCAACTCTTCTTGACTTTAGAAGAAATGAGGGAACGTAGCCGTCTCTGTCTGCTCCCTTTTCTTGCCTCCTCTTGTTCTGTGCACTGGGTTGGGCTCAGCCCTCAAGCAGTTTCCAGGCCAGTAAATAAAAGCATTTAATATAAGGCACTGATACAGGAGGCCCTCAAAGCATCGTGGAATCATTTGCTATCCCTGTCCAGACCATGTGCCTACCACTGAATCCGTCTCTATGACCAAACACTTGAAGATAGATGGTTAAACAAAGCCCACATGACTCACACAAGAGTGCCTGATATAGGGTAACTTGTACACGCTTGCACATGAGCCAACATACACCACACATAAATGCATGCACACAAGCAGCTTGACAAAAGCTTATTTGAAGTATCTGTAACTTTATCATCGGGAGACAATAACTTGCTTGTTTAACAGGAATAATAATAATAATAATCATATTAAAATAATATTAATAGTCTGTTATCATGATATAAGCCCCTGTTGCCCTAGCAAGAGAGCCCTGCGTTCTTAGCATAAGACTTGTGTCTCACCACTCCTTTTTAATCCCCCTTTCTGGTCCTAATGCACTCTTAGTACACAGCCAAGTGAATGGGTGCGTTCATTCAGACTCATGGCACCTCAATGTGTGTTCAAGTTCAGGCATTCCACANAAAAAAAAAAAAAAAAAAAAAAAAATCACAACAAAACAGGAAAAAACATAGCCCCACTTTTTGTACCCTTTCAAGCTAGTCTGATACAGTAGACTCTCTATTTTGAAAAGCCCTTTACGCTATCACTTTTGCATTAAATATCATATTATTATGTTTACACAATCAAAAGAGTTTGCAAAATACTACACACTTCCCTTCTAAGAGTCTGAGGCACCGTAGAGCTTTTTGCATTATTATCAAATCATTTTAAAAATATCTATTTTTTTGTATCTAAAATAGCTTCGTATTTTTTTCTTTTTTTGTCATTTACGGGAGTATTTTTTTAATGGAAAATGAAGATAAAACTCTACTAAGACTAGCAAGCACTTTTTGTTGGGGGTTGTTTGTTTTTTTGTCATTTTTGTTTTTTGTTGTTTTTTTTTTTTCTTGAAGACTGATCACAGCATTCCAGCAGCAAGCTCACAAGTTGATGTCTCGTACATCGGTTGGGGTGCTGGACTGGTCCTGGTCATCAAGTGCTTTGCTGCGAGGGCCACCCTGTTCCTGCTGCTGTTGTTTCTGCTGCTGCCGGCGACCCTCCCTCAGGTTATTCATCAACACTCTCTCAATTTGCTCCTGGCATGCCTTTAACACGTCCTGCAATGCATCGGACACATGACGTTAGACAATCAGGTCACTTACATCGCTGCAATGTCTGTCCTTATCCTTATCATTAGTAGTGATGTTAAAGCAAATGCAAATTCACACACAGTTGGTGGTTTATGTCAAACAAGATTTAATCAAAATTCTAACTCAGATTTTTCTGTCTATACAAAACATGCACCAAAAACAATAGAAGTTGCCCTGCGAACAGAAAAAAAAAAAATCTCTACCACAGTTTGCTATGTTAATTACATCCATGTTCCATGGATAAAACAAGGTAGTTTCGTTTAGGATTTTTTATACCCTTTCATTTTCACAACAGCATGTAATGACCTAAGGGGATCTCACTTGAGTCCACCAGAGTCTTCTTCCTGCTCTGTATAACTAAGAAAAAACAAAATCTTTTTTCATAGATAAAATATGAGAAACGCCCTGTCGGTGGCTCGAAAGAGAACCGGAAGAGCATGCCGGTATTTAAAATGGCTTTCACACTGTCACCAAAATGAGCAATGATGCCCTCTAGTGCAACTAAATGGATGTACGGTGATCAAAGCTCTCCCTCCTGTTTAGTGGGTATGTCTGAGGCACAACAGGCATCTGTGGGAAGTTTGCTGTGAATGGCCCATGGGGAGGGCCCGTGGAGAATGTGTTACTTGTGGAGAGGCTGCATTCCTTTGACATTTACTGCTAATTAAAAGCTGATGGGCCAAAGTCTGAACTTATGTTATGCATAGCTCCTGGGCCAGGCAAGTGTTTCTTGCCTGTAGAAGCAGTCTATCGCACAAGAAAAACATCTCAGGTGTTTGGAGTGACTGACGGAAGGCATTTAAATAATAATTATTTTTTTTGTTGAGGAAAAGCTTAGTGTCACTAAGTTGTTTTCTTTCATCGTGGATGACAACGCCACCATCCTTCTAGAGGTCTCTTGTTTCCCACCACGATGAGCTGTTATTAGTCATGAAAAATAAATTCCTTCTAGTAAATTAACTAAAGCATAAAACATGTAAAGGAACTGCCTATGTCTTACCACAAGAATGCCAGGACCGACTTCTTAAAAGACATTTCCCTGTGCTCTGCTCTTTATAGCTGCACAACCAAATTCATGCCAAGCCCCAAAGGCTTAATTCAGGCAACTCTAATAGCTTCAATGTGCAACTACTGGTAAAACCAGGACTTGCTCTAGAAGAGCTTCTCAATGATTAGATCCAGAGGAGGATGGCACTTGGTGAGCTGCAGGATGGAGTGGGTGGTCCCTGCTTAATCTAACCCTGTACTGATCAAGAACACCCTCTATCCCACCAGAGCATGGGTACATTTGTCAAAGTCAAATAAATAAAAATGGGTCGAAACCACAAGAAAAATGGTATACTGAAGAACCAGCAGTTATTGTGATGTCACTCAGTGTGTGCCATCTTGGACAGAAGAAGCCTAGGAAGGGGAGACTTAAGTAGCCACAAAAACGGTGTCTGTTTTTTTAATGGGAAGTGAAAGCAAGGATTGCCGGGTTCAGAGCAAGGCCATCACAGCATTGAGAAATGAAAGGGATTAAGATGTCCCAGAGGCCTAATGCAAGAGGCCAGGGGGCCTAACACATGATCCTATGTACCAAAAAAGCCTTGAAGTTCTTCTCTAAATAATTTGCAACTCTTCAGTTCCAAATAACATTTCGGTTGCAAATAACAGCGTCCTTATGACATTATGACTTTAGGCAAAGGAGCATTCTCGGCATACCAGACCCAAAGTTTCTAACATTTCACCTACTTTTAGAAACTGCAGTGTCTCAAAAGAGTTTTTACTGTGCACTCTCTCTTCCTGATTAGTTTCTCCAACTGCAGCGCTTTAGCTTGTATAAAGCTATATTATAATATTCTAGAGGAGCATAAGGACACAAATTCATTCCTCAACATAAACAAATCAGTCAAGGCCTCATTTAAAAGAACTGATAACTCTTAAGACCCTGGATGACTACAACATACCGAGGAGCATCATTTACTGTATTTACTGTAGTTACAGTAACAAACTTTACTATTAACACCCAGTGCCAGACGAATATTTACTGCCTTTTGCTTCCTTCTTAGAGAGACATTAGGGTGTTTGTGGAAAATTCAAGCCAATTTTTCAGCCTTGCTGGTTTGGCATGCATGTGTGTACCTTACTGCTGCACAGAGTATGCTTCACCAGGTGAGTCTTTAGCTACACACACATTCCAAGGACGACTGGAAGAGGCTGGCTGCCCCTATCATATGTCTACTGGAAACTACAGGCACTGGACACCACAAATGTCAGCAGGGTTCCTGATTCCTGGCTGGCAGGATCGTTTGGCATTAGGTTGACTTTCCTTCATACTCTGTCTGACCGCTCACCTCCCAACCTCTGCCTCAATATGGAAGGTCCTCATGGTCCTCATACACTAAGGAAAAGTTTAGTATACAAAAACCTTGTTTATTGAAGACTAGGTTTAGAGACTAGGTTTTCTAGATAGGACCTCTAAGATTTTCTCAACACAATAATGAAAATACAATTCTGATTGGTAAAATGAGTTATTCGTACCGAACAAAATCAGTGCTCAATGGTCTGAACCCAAGTTCGATTGCTCCCCCCTCCCCACCTGCTCCCACTAAATTGTGTTCACATTGTATTTTTTTGGCTCTGAACTGCGGTATGTTTGTCTTATCTGAAGTGGCAGCTGTTTACCCCTGTTGCTAGGTAATGACAACGCAAGAGAAGGCAGAAAAATGCATTGTGCTGCCCGCCTCACTTTTATAGTTTGATTTTGTTTCCAAAGCGTCAACACAGATCAACACTTGCATCTATCAGCCGCAAATGTACTGCAAATGTTCTAAAGAACATAGGAGTATATGTTCGCAGTGCGTCAGTCCCACTTGTCAGGAAAGTTTGTGAGAACATATGCAAACACAATTTTACTGAATCATATGTCATTAAAAGCCGTTCACTTCCATGATTTACTACGATTACATTCATATCAGCAACTTACCATACTGGAATTCACATGAACCATAACTTTTTAAAGCAGACTCAGGTTCAGTTTGTGGATGCGAAACCAAAATCTGACATCAAACGAACCCAGGTGCACACCAAAAGCACTTTAAGATAGCGCTGCTAGCAATAACCCTTACACACGTGATTCTATAATGTCACAACAAAGTTGCAATAGCCATATAAAAAAGTCAACTATTTGCATCCTTCGCAAGACAGACTGTTTAATTGCCTTCCTTTAAAGGTTTAGTTCACCCAAAAATGAAAATTCTGTCATTTATTACTTACCCTCATGCCGTTCCACACCCCTAAGACATAAACGGTAAGTAATAAATGACAGAATTTTCATTTTTGGGTGAACTAACCCTTTAAGGGACAATTCACCCAAAAACTTTAATTTTGTCATTATTTGCTCACCCTCATGTCTGCAGAACACAAAAGAAGATATTTTGAAGAACTATTTACTTCCATTGAATAGACAAAAACACTGAGACATTTAAATATCTTTCTTTATGTTCCACAGCAGAAAAAAAGTCATACAAGTTTGAATTGACATGAGGGTCAGTAAATGATGATAGAACTATACCTTTAAGTTTTCTTTAGGCTATATAGCTCAGTGCGAGCAGGGTAGCGTGCATACACCCTACCTGCATGTTTTCAAAGGTATGGCTTGTTGGCATCAAGCAATGTGACGAGTTGTTCATGGAGCAGGCAGTTCATTCCTTCTGCCCTGGACCTCACACTCCTCAGACACTGAGCACCTTTACTGCTGTGGAGGACTATTTGTTTTTCCTCTGCTATGGTACACGACTTCACACACCACATGCTGGGGCAGCAGTCATTCTACCAGCAGCAGTGCACTCTAGGGTATCTTGGGGAGGGTTGACCTCTTCAGGTCTGGACAGGAATTAAATGTGTTTCCTGGGTTATTCTCTTAATCCTAATTTTCTATTCTCTTTTACTTTTCCCCCTAAAGAGAAACTAAAGGTCCTAAAAGAAACTAAATGACCAGAAGGTGGTCCCTCGTGCGACAGTATGTGTGAATTTGTATGCAAGTCATTTGCATAAAGCCATAGTATCCCTGACACATTCCCCTAGCCCTGCGGATTCTCTGTTTACAGTCTCTCAGTCAGGGTCAATCCCATTTCATTTCCAGTAATTCAGTGGCTGAATGTGAAATTGAATTGGAGCTGGACCCTAGCCCATTGAGTAAATAGGGGAAATGCACAGCCTCCTCTCGCAGTCCTACAGGCACAGCAACACTTGTCCCACAGATTACCAATAGCATTGCTATTGGTAAAAAACGAGGACTCGTCTTATCATGTATCATGGTCTCCGTTTTAAATTAGAAAGCACCCTTATTTGATCACCCCACTTTCGAATATAAAGAAACTGAGAGGTGATCTGCGTAGCACACTGGCCTGCAGGGAAATGCCATGTATCATAATGATTTATTAAAAGTTGTATTAGTAAAATTTATTGTCAAAGCAACAATACTCACAACTTCTGTGTTTGTGATCTTTGCGAGCAGCTCTGTTAGGTTGTCTCCCCACAGTGAGCGGTTAGTGCTGTTGAGCTGCAGGCCACAGATAGCCGCTGCCACGCTGCCCGTTGCAATCATGGATGGAGGGTACATGGCAAAGTTGAAATCTGAAGAAAAAGCAAACCAGGAAAGATCTGTCAAGCTTTGATTTCATAAAAATGTACTTTATCAGACTTTTCTACAGTATTTGGAATAGTTATTTCAAATATTATGAAATGGATACAAAAATAACAAAAATCATAAATACTGATAAATAAAGACCCTTTCCATTAGGTCTGTGCACAGTCCTTTGCTAATGACTGCAGCCCAGGATAATGAGGGTTCACTTGGCTTGAAAAGAATCTGAAAAGCACCCCACCCCCATCCCTCTCCTCCAGTCACCCTTTGCAGATCGGCCCCTTTTCTTCAAGCTCCTAAGTAAATCGTGTGCTCCCTGAAAAAAAGCCCTATAGCCTTCGGAAAGGATGGAATAAAGAGCCACAGTCCCCCTGCCAATGCTCACTGCTGTAGGTCCTTTTTCCACGTGTGGTCACAGGCGTACATCTCAAAGACCAATAACCTTGTTAGCTTTCTCACTGTCATTCATAATGCAAATAAGACAGCTTGTGAACGGGCCTGCAACCCAAAAAGACGACTGACTGCAAGAAGGGGGAGAAAGAAAGAGGAAAAGAAAGAAACAAACAGCTTAGGCTGTCTGCCCCCTGCCTCATTGATTTCTATCTTTCTTCTTTTTCTACGGCTCCCCTTCTCCCTATTTTCAGACTGTTTTTCAATACTTTTTTACTTTAGACACATACCCCTAAGGTTGAATGGCACACATGTCATTGTTGTTACAACAGCTCGAGATTTGTGTCAGCATTGCTGCTATCTTTTAGCATATTGAGTGTGGCCACTGGTGGACCTGGGTCTAGTGAGCAAGAGAGTGTGGCCTCATTGTTCAAAATCATCACCTCATCTCATCCAACTGAGAGATGCAACATCAAGCCCTCTCTGTGGATTCCAATTCAACCTGACAGCCGGCACAAAAGATGGGTGTTGGGGGAGGGTGTTGTTGGGTTTTAGACAGCAGGGGCGGCTGAGGGGGGCACTAAGCATCATTCTTTAATCAGTATCCAGACCTTCGTAAGGTTTTGGCAGAAGAAAAGACCCTCCTACCAACCTCATTCCCCCCATGCCATTTCTCTGATGCAGGGCCACCTCTGGGCTCACGGTCCCACACTCCCTGGCAGTCTGCATTACCATATTGCCATATTCAATTGCAAAGCAAACTGTGTGATGGCTCTGAGGGTGATTTTTCTTCCCTTTTCTTTTTAGGAAAAAAAATCAAAGCCGTGGGCCCTTTGATAACTGACGAGCATGCCTTCATTGCCTTCTTAACATTCAAAGCCAGCCATTTTCTCATTTTGTGGCTCAGTGTTGACAAATAAATGAACTTATTATACACTCTTCCCTTTGTAGTTTTTTCTGGGCCAGACAAAAAAATTTTTAAAGACAAGTTCTGGTCAAGCAGAAGAAGACAAAACAAACCGCATTGCAACTCTTGGGTCTTTTGGGGCAGAGAGAAAAAACAATGGAAAATAGATGCCCACACACAGCTTGTGTGTGCTGAGTGGGTTGCAATCAGATTTTTCACACTCAAGACAAGACAAGTTTGTCGGGGGAACAAGAGTACGCGCGTGCTAGTGGCAGAGCTGGACGCTCTGGTTTGTGAGAGTGTTAAGGGAAGAATGGCTGTATTCTGCACGCCTTCATTGATATTCATGCAGAGGATAAACAGTGTATGTAGCTGAGTGGTGACGCCTGTGATGGAAGGCTCCTAGTAAGCGGCGGCTGGCTGGCCTGGTATACCAGCCTCTCACCCCCTTCAATGGACCATTCTCCTGCCCTCGCCACACTGCATCCCCAGAACTGTGCCAACACAGCAAGCTCCTTGGTGGGTGCAATGTGCTGTGTACGCATTTAACTTGTAAATTAATTAAACGTCCGGAAAGTTGAGGAACGGCCAAAGAGACCGATGATTTGAGGGGCAATAAATCAAGTGCCAGACTTTCATGCAGATGCACAGCTTTGCCTTTACAGAAAGTCTCGTTTTGGGCAGCCATGTTCAACCTGACTGATAAAGATCAAACGTAAACATGAATTTGGCATCACACTATAACGTCAAATGGAACAAGTCAGGTAAAGCATGTAAGTGAAGAACTTAAAGACACAGGGTTAAAAAAAAAAAGAAAAAAGAGTAGACATATAACAAATATTCAAATAAATGTTAATTATTATTTAACTCCTTGCTATGTTGTCTCTCATTATGAGGCTATAAGTAATTGGACATTGACAGGTCATGTCTGGAACATTCATGTATAACATTACTTCAAAGCATTGTATTACATTATCTGTCTATTGTCATTTTTCAAAAATTTGTCACAAATCTTCAACAAAGTAATTTCATCATCAAAAGCGGTATGTTGGTCTGCCCTCTCAAACCATCGTAAAACAGATTAATTAAAAACAGGAACACTCTTTGACTGTTAAAAAACCTGTAACAACTTGTTTCAGTCTTGCAGTGCGGAGTCTTGAGCAACAGCAGTCAGGCCGGTGTGGGAGGAAACAGAGCCTCTTGAATGAGAAATTACATGAATCTAGATTTAATTTTCAGCCCTGCTGAACTCTCCACCAGTCACTAGTTATATTTATTTTTCCTAAGGGATTTCTCTGATAAGTAACCATCTGAAGAGCGACAAGATGATCTCTACCTACAAAATATTTTCTGCTAATAGTATGTCTCAGGTCTGTTATCATACATCTACAGCCAATCTACGATGGAGAAGTAAAGAGGGTGCTGGGTGTTTAACAGTAAAAGTGGGGCATAATCACTTTTAATGAGCTTGTTCCTGTGCAGGCCTTTGACAGACTGCCCTACGGAGAAACGTTTTATCGTGTGCTCCTTCTGCACTGACCCTTACATGCCTCTGCATATGAAATAGAGGGTTGTTCCTTTTGTCTCCTTTCTTGCGGTCTCTAGTCGAGCCTTCCAGCTATTTGCATATCTCTGAAAGGCCCCTCCATGTTATTAATTAATACTGAACTGGCCTACTCTGCCTGACCAAATCTCACAGAATGCTCTGAACGGAACTGTTTTATCAAAAGCAAAGAACCATTAAAAATTAGCTGTCGTCTTTCTGCACTCTTTTCTCTTTTCTCATTCAGATACAGAGACCTTGATTTATGCATGTCTCAGAAAAGAGGGGGATTCTGAATTCTCTGCAAAGAAAGCTAACTGTACAGAGGAAAGAAAAGCAGCAGTCAAGGCATCTGCCCGGCAATTAAAATCTTTTGGACACCCCTCGAATCTCTGTTGTTATACTAGTAACTAGTTTGTGTATTGCTTAAAACAAGAGATTTAACAAAAGAGGTATGTTGCATCTGCAAGTTTTTGGCATCTAAAATCCAAGTTATATAGTTAAACCATTCATATTATTCCAGTTATCATCAGTGTTCATCCTGCCAATTCAAACCAGTTTCTATGGATTCTGTTTGTCAGAGCAGTTTCACAACAAATCTATATCTATTGCACAAACCAACAGCAGAATCAAACACTGCATGTTTGAAAACCAGCAAGCTCCTCCTACTAATCCCTCTCCCATCGTATGCCACTTTCCCAAAGTCGGAGTCACTCCTGAGGTTCCTGGGGAGTTCTTGAGCAACCTCAGGGAGGAAGAGAGAAGCCTGAGGGAACAAGGGTGGTGTACTGGATCCCATTACCACCTATGGTGATGTTCGGTGCAGGCTTGGCTGGGAGAACCAGCCCCACAAAGGCTTCTGATTATGGGAAAGTCGTCATGCCCTGGAGCATCTGGGAGGCGTGAGAAGAGGGGATAAGATATGAAAACATGACATGCTTCACTGTTTGGCTCGGCTGGAACAATACACTCCTCACGTTTTCTCACCCTTTTCTCATCGCTATGTTTGATCTCCTAAAGGTGGTCCACCTCTAAGAGCAGGAACAGCATAATCAATGGCTCAACAGCACACAGGAATGTTCTTAACTATACAACTGCCTTTTGAAGTGTCACTGCATTCATGGTTAGCCACTGATATGCCCACCAAACATACCAGGCAAGCACATAAGGCTTCCAGTGAAATTCTCTCCATTACACATCGCTATTTCAGTCCACATAGTTTCTCATGAATGTAATGAGATGGCATCGGATAATTTGCCTGCAACAAGAACCTGAATAAAGTTGCCATAGATACTAAACCCACAGAAGTCGGCTTTGATTTCAAGTTTTGCAAGGAATAAACATGGATCTTGCAACACATCACTTATTGAAGTGATGATGCAAGGTATCAACACCAACTTGACTAGGCAGTGAATCTTTCATAACTCATACTTAATACCAATGGAAGACACATACAAGTTGACAAACACTTTCTGGCTACTCTACTAAGTTAATGTACAAATGCATGTTGAGAAGATTTCATGGGATGAGTTCTATGGAGCATTGTACAGATTAGGAGTTAAAAATGCTTTGCAGGCATTTATTCATCTCTAAACATCATCTACATTGAATACACTACCTGTTGCACAAAGGGCGATGAAAGTTTGCACATGTTTACGGATCAGGTCCAGCTTATCCTCAGGCAGCGGAAGTTTTCTCATAATGTGTTCAATAAAGTCATTGGGAGTGACAGCAGCCAGGTTCCACTTCAATTTGCCCAGGACAACCAGCTCCCATTCCTGTAAAAAGGTTTGAGGAAAGAAGGAAAATCACTATGGATCCAAACCTAAATAATTTGCATGATCTGAATCCATTTGCAGTATTTAGATCTGTACATTCAACTGGAGAGACAAATTGCATCCTCTCAGTGGCTTCCTGTCTCTAGATGTTTTCTTTCGATACATTAGACACTGACAAGATCCATCTTGTGAAGACACTGGATGTTGGGGTAACATTCTATATCAACCATTCACATAGAAGGTGTAAAAAAGTTATTTTCTAGAGATGAGGTATTAAATATGTTTAAACTCTGCTGTTACACATTCAAATGTTGTTGCTATACATTTGAACCAGTTCAGATCACACAAAATCTAACCTTAAGCTCTGGGACCTCCAGGACATGGTTTGGCCTTGGCTATGCAAAGCTACAAGCGGAAATCCTGAAAGCTAAAAGGCTGAATTGCAGGCACACTTGAGTAGAAAAATGGGTCACTCAGATTGCCTAGTCACTTCACAGAGACTGTCCAGCATCAGGTACTTTCCTCCTTAGCATATAAACATAATTCTGAGTTTGTTTTATAGCGATCTGTCCAGTCAGAAGAGGTTGAACTAGTTAAATATTGGACCTGCCATTAGCCCATTTGCAACCACAAACACACTCATAAAAACATTAATTTGTAGCCACGTTGTATTTAAAAGGCTTGTAATGTAACTTCAGTTGGAAAAAACAAGGCTCAGTTGTTGATGATTCTATTTAAACTTTTGGGGGCACTCTTGATGCATAACATGAACTTGCTTTGACCTAACTCAGTGACGAATGTAAATGCAAGATGCTCAGTCATTTGGTTTTAGTCAAGAAGACAGCCTCCTTCAAACAACCACTCCCCCTTCCTATTTGAACTGGGGTGAGTAACAGAGGACCAAGTGACTAATTGGGGAAAACTTGCATTTGCTGGGACAGTCCTTATGACTGAGTGCTCGCTCAGATGGAGGTGGTTTTCTCCACAAATGAACCACATACACTTTATTCATAAGATGGCCAAATATTTATTGCCATTACATTCTGAGACTTACAGTATAGCCTTTACAACTGCTCTAAAGCACAGACAAAAGATAACACTGAACTTATACCCCGCAACAGCTTTCTTAGTGACCAAGAATACAATGTCAGCCATCCGCTGATGCATGATTTCTCCACTTCCTCTCTTTGCTGGATTTCACTGGTGACTCACTCACCCAAAAGTAGAAAGAGCTACATGTTTCTGTCTGTTCTCTTCTTAGGGGAGTTGCCTGATGTGAACAAGAAGCCTGATGACATATTGGAGCCACAATCACTCAAAACCATTGACTCCTGGTACACCAAGAGGGGTATGATGGAATGTAAACTACGAGCAGAGGCATTCTCCAAAAGAAAACCAATTACACACTAATGTGAAAATGAGCCTTTGTGTTCTGTCACTTGGGATCTGTAAAGTTTGGGCAGCAAAAATATGCATCTTCGTTTTGGTGTGTTGCTTCGCTTTTAAAGAGAAAGTTTACCTCAAAATGAAAATTGTCATCAACAACAACAGCAAAAAAAGATACGTCTCTGTTATTTTCATACAATGAATGTCCATGGGGTCCAATCAATGTTGTTACTTTGATTGTTTGGACAAAAACAGCTGAAACATTCCTCAAAATATCTTTTGTGTGTGTGTTCTGCAGAAGAAAGAAAGCCATACAGGTTTGAAACTAAATGAGGGTGTGTAAATGATGACAGAATTTTCATTTTTGGGTTACTGTCCTAATTAAGTGCAGGGACAGTTCTGGCAACTATTGAAGGCTCAACACTACATAATTATATATTAGCAAATATTGTGTACTGTATTTGTGTACATCTCCATCTTTGGTCATATCTGAGCACACTGTTGAACCTTTATGAGGCCATAAATGACCACACACACCAGTTTTAAGTAACTTAAGGACAACATATTGTCTTCTGTGGCCATCGACAGTCCAATGTCACCTCACCAGTGCAGTGAGGCCAGCACTAAAACTTCAGTGACACTCTTGCAACACTGCCTTGATGCAGGAACCCACTTCCTCCTTTTGAGCCCTCCAGTCATACCTCCAGCCTGTCACTGTGGTTTCATTTACAAGAATTTCTTGCCAGTTAACGAGGACAAAAATGAAGATGTGACTGACAGCTGATCTTCGGTTTCCTGCATCTTTTGGACTTTGCAGTCCAGCAGAAGCTCCACAACAAAATAACACAATGCCAGGCTGAGGGGGGAAAAAACAGGAGGATGCCCACAGCAGCAATTTTCTGATGACTCATGAATAAAATAATTTTTATCTTTGGCCTGAGCTATAAGAGAACTGCCCATTTCCACCATAAAGACAACCATTAGTATAAGAGCTGAGGAAAAACTCACCAAGTGCAGGTGTAACTGTTTTTATGCCACACTGTACTGTTTTTCCCCTTGAGACTGAGTAATGAGTAATTTAACAGCATATTTTGCTTTACTGTCTACAGTTTTTCCTCAATTTACTCATATAGTTAACCTATGCATATAGAAATGAGAAGAAACTGAATGATGATAATCCAAAGATGATGACAAGTATTCAATAGACTGCATCTCTCATTTGAAAGTCACTTAAATTCACTTGACTGTAAGACTATATTCAAGCGACATATACAGGTGGAACAAGACCTCAGCCTTGATGTAGCTGTGGGTTGCATAGTTGCCACTAGATGGCGTAATAACCCTGTGATGCATGGAAACACACTCGAATACCCTTTAGTTTATATTTGAATATGGAGAACAGACAGCAGAATATTTTGTCAAACAGAACCTAGACTTTGCTTTAGACTACTTTTAATTCTTATGTGGCTGATTTGTAAACATGCACAATATGAAAAATGATTCCATCACAAACTGCATTAAGCTACATTAGATTTAAATGACATTAAAAAGATTTAGTGTGCAGTATACACTAGATATTAATGCAATCATGAACATTTAGCTATTCATATTTAAGGACAATTGTGGAGAAAGTATGTAAACAATTATCTAGCATTTCCTACAAATAAGTTAGTAAGTTTTGGTATGCAAAGAGTTTATTAGGTGCTTACCAGCAGTTCCTGCGGTCTGATTGAGTTATCAGTGTAGATGCACAGCTTCTCTGCAGTTAATGGACGCGTCTCTTTCAATTTAGACGCAAGAAACATGCACACTGCTCCGAGCAACTGCAAGTTACATTTTCTTGTTGGTACCACCGCTAAAAATCGGTCCAAGTAGTTCATAGCCAGTGGAAAAACTTCTTCCTCGCATTTCTGTTCCTCGCAGACCTGGAAAGGGCAGGGCATAACTTAATAAGTTCAGAGGAAAAGATGCACGTGGCGCAACAAAATTAGTCTTAATTTATATGACTCACAATGACTATATATATGTAAAATAATTATCACGACAAAACGAAATATGAGGTACTGTCCATCAGTGGCATAGATATGAGGTTGTAAATCGTTACGGTATCATTTGAGATTGATTCCAAAAACGTTCAATTCCTGTCTCGTCGTAGTTATAAATGTATAGGCTAAATTTAATGGATGAAAAGGGGACTCTAACATCTTTGTCAATAGACTCACATTCCTTTGGTTCATTCAGTAAGAAATGAATTCAAGTCACAATCACCCGAGCCAAAAAACACCCATGCAACACAGTACGGGATCTGATTTTTTTAATTCGTCATATTTTCATAAAATATTTAAAAATATAAATAAATTGTCTACGTCCACTATTCATACCTCTAAATATTCACCAATCCTTTTCACATCATTCCCGACAATTGACAAGTCATTAAATCGATGTTTTATATGATAAAAACGAGATTTTTTAAGCGAAGTAGCATGCGGTCTTAGATGAGTGCGTCACCATCGGACCGAAATATTTTTTTCAAAAATTTTTATAAATTCTCCTGCTCGATTCACCTGACAATTTAAGACATGAAAATAAAGCTAAGGTCCTCATCTAACGTTTCCAACACTCAAAGATTAGAAATATGCAAGATTCCGACAAAAAACGAACTTAATTCTAAGGCTATAGACTTCGATCAGCATGGGTTAAGAAGCAGCACGGGCCCTCGCCCCTTCCGCAACCATATATTTCAAAAAATTGTACAAAATTATAGAAAGGTAATTCCCAATATATTCAACCATAATTATATACCTTAAACGCTCATTTATCAAGTCATGCACATGTTAAGAGTTGTTATGATCATTTTGTTACGATAAACTTGTTGTGAAAGAAAAACCAACATGGCGATGGTTAGATCTAGCACAGCGGCAAGCATTGAAGTGCATACGTGTGCATGGAAATATTTATCCTAAAAATAAATAAATAACATTAAGCACGATTCTGTCCACTGTGTGAACGGAACCAAAAACTTTAAGAAATATGCGCTTATGATCGCTGACATATGTCGATAACCTTCATCCCCCTGCAAATCTAATCGTGAACTTGGTCCAAAATCAGCGCTTATGACTGCAATAAAATAAATAGCCCGACAAAATCGGATCTGCCCTTTCGGAAATATTAAAGTAGCTCCTTTAGTTGCATTCCATAATGCTTACATGACAGAATAAAGGAGAAAACGCTTTGCAAAACGTTTTGAAGATACGGCGTAAGCACGGAAATGTACAAACCTCCAACATCCAAGTTGCCACCATCCTCCGCATAAAGGGCTGAATGTCTTTCTGAACGCATTTAAAATATGAACACTGGGGAAGAAACCTCTCTTCGATGGTCAACAAGCTCTGTAGTACCCTGTCATCATATAGAAGATTCGGGTCAGGACGGGCTCTTATAATGGTGTCCATCTCGAGACAAAGCAGTTCCATGATTGTTAAAGTCCTTTTCGATCTCGAATATGTATACCAACAGTGAAATACAATGGTTGCGAAAGATCAAAAAGTGCAGAAAGGACTTTTCGGACACATAAAATCAGTCTACAGGGCTGTCCAGGTTAGTCCTGGTCCGTTTGCAAACTTTTCCCCACTAGTCTTTCTCTTCTCTGCTCTGCTCCTCTCGCTGCAACATTTGAGGTCTGCAGATGTAAGGCTGTGACGAAAGCTTAACAAGCAGATCTTGGCTTATTATTGGCCAGACGCAACATGTTCGGTCTTCCTCTTCTTTTCCTGCCCTCTTGCTCTGGTTATCAAATAATCAATAGCCCACAAGATGGACAGAAAGACAATATTGACTGGGTATTATGGTTCATGCAAGACGTTCATTCTTAACTCACCCATTCATGTGCAACTATTTTAACGACGTTGGGTAAACATAGGCTAAACGTAAAGCACCCAACGAAATACTCAGCTCTTATATGGTATCTCGAAGTGTTCTTAAAAAAAAAAAAAAAAGTGGTTTATTTCATTTCTTTTCATTTTGTATCTGATTCTATGCATATCATTGATAAATAGTGGTCTCACGCAGACATTTGACCAAATTAAACCAATAAATGGCCAAAAACTTTTCTTTTTGACTTTAAGGACACTAAAACGTCACCTCCTCATTACAAAGTCAAAATATAAAGTCAAAATCTTACATGAAGCATGCAACGCCTGTGGTCAACCAGATAGCTTTCTAGGAAATGCAGCGAAAGCATGAAGCAACGCTCTCTCGTCAGAGATAGCAGCTGAATGATAGTTATTCTCTTTAGCTGCCCCCAGTGTATTATATAGAGCATTAGCTATATCATAGTCTCTATTTAGGACCGAAAAGCCAAGCCTCAAAAGAAGATGTGAGCATTCCAAAATTGCGATCTGCTACGCTACCTAACATGCAGGTGATGGATTTCAACATGTATAACGCACTCATTCATAAAGTCATTTAAGTTGCAAATGAGCAGTTTAACCTTTCGTATAATATGGGAATTAGAATTAAATGGCGATATGTCTTCTAGAGAACATATATAGTGAGTTATTGATCGAGGTGCATCTCGAGGTTCTCAAGCCTGTTAATGATTCCGAAGAAGTCAACCGCAGCTATGTAGGCTACTTTTGCAACAGTTGCTTCGTTTCAACACTTTTAAATGTGATAGGAAATGTCTCTTTAAAACCTTTTTTTTCTCGCTGTAGATTGTTTCCTCCCCTGTCAATTTGCATAGCCAATAGTTGTTCTGCGCGCTTTCGGATTGTTACTGGGCAGACTTTGTCTGTGGAAGTTCACCTTCTAAAGAGCCTAGAAGAACCTAATCTATTTTACCGATCACCCGATGAATGTTGCTACTTCTCAGAGTCTGCCGCACGCAGATGCCATGAAGAAATTTATACAAATCGAGCCGAGCGACAGCAATACAATCTTAGTGATGCTTTGATAAAATCATAGGCTATTTTAATTATAAGGACCGTATCCTATCAGATAAGATTATTCTGGTTACAATTTATGCAGGGCAAACAAAGCAATACAATTTAAATAAAATATAGGTCATAATTTTCAAAGTTAGTCTGCCCATAAATTTCTCTTTTTTACAATTTTATTATAGTACTTTACCTTGACCAAACGCAATAGGTAGGCTATTATAAATCTAAATGAACAGAGCAAGCAAAAATGATGCCTAGCATCAAATTTAGCGATAATTAAGCAATTCTAGTGACTAAAATGCTGAAACATGTAGGCATTTAATTTCCTTCTTAAAACATCCGCGTTCCTTATGTAAACTGCAGTGTTACCCACACGCACCCGACACGTGAAATTTCGGTAATGCAGGGTATCATGAGTGGATCTCAAAGCTCCAAATGTCGCATTAATTGATATAAACAATGTGGGCTACGAGTCATTATAACATCAAGGATGCATCCTTTTTCATTGTAACTATATAAAGCTTTCCTTTTCTCTTGTGGGAGGTTATCATTCAAATGTTCTTCTTTAATAAAACTAATACATTACTCGAATAATCCGCATTGGAACGTTTTAGATAAACAAAAACGTTTTGTTTAAAAATAAACATTAAAGATTTTTTCTTATTACCATAAAATATACATGTACATTTATATAATATTGGTCTAAGTGTGCAACATTTTGACTCCTCATTCAGTGGTGTGCAATTCAGACCCTCATCTATAAATCAGTGCTTATAGTGCTTATAGTTTCTTTTGAACTTACAAGACATTCAAGAAGGCATATATACATATCATATATAACGTCAAAAAGAGTTAACTACTGTCTGATTCAAACGCCTGAATGTGGTTCACGCCTCTATATTCTAAACCTGACCATGCTTTTTTTTCGCGGAATAATGACGTCACACAAAACGCTGCTCTTACTGGGGCTACGCAGTTCATGCTATTTCCCGGATGCCTGCAATTAACGCGATATCCGTGAAGACACACCCAAAATAAAGTTTGCTAGACCCTCCAAATATCACAGCTGATTTTACATTTAAGTTTTTCACACAATAACCTAGATGTTTTTGTCCATGGAAACTCAAAGAGCTTAAGGTTTGAGTCTCAATAAATCAAAGAAGGATTTATGTGTGGATAATAGGAAAATTAATTTTAGGACACAAATATTTGCTTATTTACAGTGGTCTTTTCACTTAAAATTATAAGATATGACTCATGCATTACAGCAATAATTTACAGCACTGCACAAACACTTCCTTGATGTGAAACTACTGTTGCCACAAATATTAAGAAATTATTCTAGTTTACTAAACATATATTTTTTAGAAGCATATGTCAGCAAAACTGAAAAAAAAAAAAAAAAGCTTTTTAAATTTTCTAAGAAATATTTTAGAAGGGAGATCTTCTTGTAAACATGTTTAAAGCATGTTTGTTTTTTAATATCAGACATAAAATATTAAAACAATGTTCATGCATGCTTATTAATGTTACAAATATAATTTTGGACTTTTGTATTGTACTAAATTATTTACAAAAATTATTCAGTTAATTCAGTTTTATTTCATTATTGTTTAATTCACAAGGAATTCTACTTAATAGTAATCTATATAACAGTCAATAATCATAGTTAAAAAAAAAAAAAAAATTAAATTACTACAGATACACTGTAAAAAAACATTTTTTCTTTTGTCAAATCAACTTCAATAATTAATGTAGTTCAGATAACATAATATTTTGAGTTTCTGTTGATTAAACCAGTCGCCTTAATTTTGGCTTCAAATGTTTAATTTCAATGAACCCAAAATTTTACAACCAGGTAACTTACTTTTTTAAGTTAAACCAACCATTCATTTTTACAGTGTATTTTTAAATTCCTGTAGCATTCTCTGAACAAAATACATTTACTTTCATTTATTATCAAGTTGAATAAACAGGTGGCCACCCAACTGGCTTGTAATTGTTTAAAAAGTACATGCATTTAAAAAAAATCATCAAGCAGCAAATGTGTCTTTACAATAATTGCAAATTAAAACTGAATTCTTAGTCAAAAGGCATGAAAAGAGAATAACAAAATAACAGATTTCTCACACTTATAATGTCGTGGTTGAGCAACTGCAGATGTCCTTACTGAATGAAAACAACAGCACTTAGCCATCCATCACAAAAATATTTGATATGCTTCATTAATTGACATAGTTTACAATTATTGCAAATGGGAACTACTGGTTGACGCTGCTATTGACAAAACAAACAAAAACAAAAGAGTGAATATCTCTTCATCTTTAGAGGGAAAAAAACAGACCCAATTCACAATTATCTTTCTTTAAACCATATCAAGGAGGATCAAATATCTCCATTTAATTGTCTAGTCATTAATCTTAATTCAAAATGCCCAAGAAACTTGCTTACAGATACATTCAAATATTAATTCATTTTTAAAATATTATAACTATTTTATGGTTTTAAATGTTCTGAGGGAAAAATGAAAAGAGAGATATGTATACACTGTAAAAAATAATTGTTGGTTTAACTTAAAAAAGTAAGTTACCTGGTTGCCTTAATTTTGAGTTCATTGAAATTGAAATTTGAGTTAATACAATGAAGGTGATTGGTTTAATCAACAGAAACTCAAAATATTATGTTATCTGAACTACATTAATTATCTAAGTTGATTTGACAAATGAAAAATGTTTTATGATAAAATAATTTTTAAACAATTATAATTATTTTAGATTAGTTCCCTCTATATGACTTTTTATTACATATTAATTTACATAGCTTCACTAGCCTTAAATGACCTGATCCTATAAATATGAATCATTGGGATGAGACAAATTCTTTAAAACTTACTTTAATCTCATTAACTTAAAAAAAGACAAGTCAGATAAACAAAGTCTTATTGTTGTCTGGAAATGTCTTTGTTTAGCCAAATAAAGGTAAGAAGTATCCAAAGGTTAATAACAGTTTGAGAGATGCTGGTGGGGAAGTTGTAACACTGCTTCTCAATGTTATCTTATTTACTAGTAAAAACCCACAACAGGTGCATCAGACCTTAGGAAATAACTGTATAGAGCATAATCAAGTAGCAGCAGTCACAAAATAGCTTCAGGCTTATCTCCTAATTGAAAAAAATAAAGACTTTCTTTGCTTTACTTAAAACATTACTAGAGGAATCTATGTTATTTTTACCCCATCATCATTAAAGACATCAAAAGCCAACCTGGACAATGTGTTGACAGACATTTTCTTCAGACAGTCTGTCTAGTCTAAAATGGCAAAGTAGATCCCTGTCAAAAGCCCCATGCCAGCACATGACCAACATTACAGCATTCATACACCCCGACCTGACAAAATGGGGGCTCATCGTGCACAAAGACCCTTTACCTCACAAGAGTCCAATATACCTCTAACAGGTAACGTCATTTCTTTGTAACATACCAGCACATTTTTTGTTGGACAGCACAGCTACTGCTGTCTTCCTCTCCTCTGTGCCTCTCATATCACAAGCCCTTGAGTTTGTCACTCACGCAACAGCTGCTGGCTGATACTTTACCATTCCAGTGCCCATTTTTTCTTTCTCCCTCCAAGCAAAGAACCCACACAGAGAAACAAAAGCCTTGTTGGAGAATGCAAGGACATTTCGGGGGCAGGTTATGTCCCTCAAGAATTTGTCAGCACAAAAAATGCCATTCTGACTTTGCATGGCTGACTCTTCCATTACTGGGAAAACATCCTGAGAAGTTCCACCTGGGAGCAAAGCATACTTCAGCTTTGTCAACAATGTAGCAGTTGAGATCAAACACACTTTGAGCAGAAACACCACTTTTTCTCTCCTCTATCTTAAAACCAGCTTGAAACTTAATTAACTTTTGTGTTATGCACAGAATCTTCTTACTTTCAGCTAAAAACCACTTGCAGCAAACTAGTGCTCGAGACGTCCTACTGCACTGATCCAAATGCAAGCTAAACATGTTCACTTTGCAGTTTTAATCGCAAAGGTTCCTGTTATGTTCTCCTGCAATCCCACACTCACACCTGCATTGTACGCAAAATGTATGGCATCTTGAGGTGGGTTTGCACCTCGGTTGCTCTAGTCACCTATTTGTGTTCTTGGATAAGGACCTGTGGGTCCCCAACAAAATCAGGTGGGGTTAAAGCATAGATGTGAGAGAGATCGTCTGCAAATTCTCACGTTCAACGTACTTCAGGTGTCACCTCATTTAGGGTGTTCAGTAATAGTCCTAACCATATATAACTTAAAAACACTTTAGAAATTATATTTACTGAATGAGAGTGCTAAAATAAGTGAACAATAAATTAATACTTTAAATTAAAAACAAGTTAGCATACCTAAAAAATAGTATAAACTTGACTGTGAAACTTTCATTTTAAAAGATAGTTCACCCCAAAATTACAGTTCTATCATTATTTACTCACCCTCATGTCATTCCAAACCCGTTTGACATTCCTTCTTCTGTGGAACACAAAAGAAGATATTCTGAAGACTGTGCTGGTCGCTCTTTTCCATGTAATTACAATGAATGTATAAGGACTAAATATTTTAAAGGGTTAGTTCACCCCAAAATGAAAATTCTGTGATTAATTACACACTCTCATGTTGTTCCAAACTTTTGTTCATCTTTGGAAGACAAATTAAGATCTTTTTGATGAAATTTAAGAGATGTCTGTCCCTCCACTGACTGCCTTTGCAACTGCCACTTTGAAGCGTTGAAGCAAACCAATCGGAAAACCAATCCATATGAATCAAGTGGTTTAGTCCAAATTTTCTAAAGAGACTCGATCGCTTTTTATGATGAACATATTTAATTTTGGCTTTTATTCACATATAAACATTGATCAGCAAACAGAAACAGAAGCTCAACCGAACATGAATGTAGCACAAGTAGGAAGCTCAAACGTTCTGCGCAACACACGAGAATGAACCTCATTGGTTATGAAGCATGTTTGAGCTTCCAGAAGAGGTTTGTTCTTATGTGTCATAGAAGTCAGGTGGTTGTTGCAAAGGCAGTCAATGGAGGGACAAACATCTCTCAGATTTCATCAAAAAGATCTTCATTTGTGTTCCAAAATGAACGAAAGTTTTACAGATTTAGAATGACATGAGGGTGAGTAATTAATAACAGAATTTTAATTTTGGGACACAAAAACACCATAAAAGTATCATAAAAGTGGTCTGGAGCTTTATGATAGCTTTGTGTGAGAAACAGACAAAAATATTTATCATACATTTAACATTTTAATAAGAGAGGTAGCGATGTTCAATTGATGAATAAACAATTTTTTTAATGTGATCTTTGCAATGAATCATTTGATTTGTTTTGTAAAACTGGTCCAAATGATTCATTCACAAGTTAGACTGATCTAGTTCAACTCACTGACCCACTGATTCGGTCGCTTATTGGAAGGGAAGATTATCAGTGGATAATGGCTTAAATTTTGATCTGTTGATCACACAAAGCTGTTGTACAACTTCAAAAGACTTGTATTTCCAAGCACAAATCATATGGACCGCTTTTTTGGAAAAAAAAAATGGATAAAGGTTTGTAACGACATAAGGGTGAATAAATGGATTAACTACTCCTATATTACCAATGAAAGATCTAAAGGTTCAATGATAGGCCCCCATTCAGGCCTCCCCATCACAAATCAAATAGCCCTCCATCACGATTACCCTACCACACATGAATTCACAGCATAGCCCCACACTTGAGAGAAGCTACAATAATCTGATCATTTTGGGAAATTCTAGTGTCAGGTGTAATTTACAATCCGTATCTTTCAAGTTCCCCCTGCCCTGCTGTTGGCGTCAAACCCCAGGAGCCACCGTGTATGCGTTTGAAACGTGTCGCTTGCTATCTCGCTCGCTGAGGCACACAAAGGTAAAGGGAAGCTTAACATCCTGGGAAAATCTCAAACTGAGTGAAATTACCTTGATCCAAAGATTCCTGCCGCATACCAGCTCGATGAACCCATAACACACCACAGTAGAACAGCTGAGAGAGATAAAGGGCAGTACAGAGGACGATAGAGTAAAATAAAAGAAAAAAAGAATGAAATATTGAAATAGATGCAGCTGACAATAAACTGGTTTTCAAGTATTGTAAAAACAGGTCCCACAATACATGAAGTGAATTGATCAATGTGTGACATCAATGGTGATCCAGCAGCACCTCCCCACAGGACAGGCCCATGATTCTGTTTGGGTTTATTTAAGAAGGGTGGAGGTTGTTTTGGCTGTGATGCTATTGTGTGAACTTAATACTAGAGGGAAATTTTCAGGGATTTGTGGAATTGCAGATTTTAATATCAGACACAACAGACACGGTACTGTCGGATGTCGCATTCTTTTAGTTGGGTGAGTCTGAATCTTCTGCGATTCAATTATGCATTCTGTAAACTTGGGCTTTATAATACTTGTTGTTCACACCTTGTTAACCTACAATGAACCAGAGTTCTCGTCACACTTCGGAGGTAAACAGAAGACTTTATAAGAGGTTCATTGCCTCTACTTCCTAAACCTAAAGATAAATCTGGACTGCTGAAAGTGTAATCAGTCCTAGAAATGAATCTGTATGTAAAAAGATATGTGCATAGACGGAGAGAGAACCAACTCCAGGGTAAGGCTAAGGAAATGTGCTCTCTCTTTAAAAACACATTTAAATAGAATGTAATGAAATTGTTTCAAGCAGAGCCGGCTCTGGTTTCAAGTTACGCGTCACCTAGTAACAACCTACACATCCCAGCACGTTCCCACTAAATTATTTGTTAGTAAAGCAGCCAAAGTCACAAACCACTATAATTTGAATAGAAAAGCAAGCATACTGTATACATGATTTGGCATGACAGCCAATTTGAATAATAAATAACCATTGCCTTACCTAATGCAGCAAAACAAAAAAGTTTAATTAAAATTTTAAACTGATTATATCACCAAACGTAATTCAACCAGATTTGGGCCAAAACCAATTTGCTATTTGGCTAGAAAGCACACAAAGAGCGCTACCTTAATCACTAAAAAGCTGTCACTCATCTCAATTCATCGCAATCTCACAAAGTTCCCCTATAATCAATGAAGCTGACTGATCAATTAATCTCTTATTTAACACAATGTCTACACTTTGCTTGTTTTAAGTTAACTTATAATGAGAGGATTTGTGAGAGTGAAGAACTCAGAACTGGACAAAAACTCTGGCGTTTTGAGAGGAGAGTGGATTCTAACTTAGGCACGCCTGATTGGCCATTGAGTTCAAGAAATCAACAGACATGATTGTGATTGGCTACATTGCTCAATGCTGGAAAACACATTGTAAATAGAAACCTTTGATGCTCTCAAGAGAGCAAACACCCAATCTGTTTCGCCAATGTGCTATTATTACAGAGAAAACTGATCCTAGAGAAGTAGTTATAGGCAGCTTTTCCCTCTAAATGCAATCAGAAGCAGCAGCAGCAGTTAGTGGTTTGAGTAAGAATATTCCACGTTAGTCTCAAGTCAGTGGCCAGGGAAAGACAAATCCTTGACCAGCCTTACAAATGCTCCGCCTATGAGTATAGAGAATGTGAAGCTACGTCACGCCAAGTTGCATGTTGGGGTGGCGCCTCCATCTTAAGAGTATTGCCACTGTGGTGAGAAATCAAGTCCCCCCAGGAATCGGGTCTCCTTTAGGACCCAGAGTGATCCCATTGGTTCAACGGGCTTTAAATAGGTAGTATTTTTAGCGCCTGATTATAATTCCTGCAAAATCACATAATGATTTATATTGTTTAAAATGGAGACGTGGAGCGGCGTGCATGCCTAAAACCCCCTTAGCTGTTATAAATTCACTGTAAATCACAGCTTCACGGGGCTTATTGCTTTTATAAAACGGATACCACACAATACAAATAATAAAGCCAAAAGATATGTATCAATGCAACTTTTATGAAGTAAAATTATTAAAAGGCTTCCTTCCGCTGGAAAAATAGTCCCTGACCGTGAACAGCAACAGAAGTTACATTTATTACACCATTAGATGGCGGCAAAGATTGTCACTCAGTTGCAAAAACTTTTATACTGAAACTCTGTGAACATGGAACAAGACGCAAATGACAAATGCTTTGACTAGCGCTGTCAGTGTCAGCAGGGCACGGGGAAACCCAATTAAATGTTAAAAGGACAAGATCGCAGCGGACATTCAAATGTTTTTTTTATTATGAGCACAGGACTGACCTGATGAAATATGCTAAATCTTAATGCAGGTAATACACTCGATATCTCTCTCAATATACTCTTCTACATAATGCAGTAAGCTTCAATGAACAAAATCAATAGAGAACAAACATATGTTTACTTTGCTAAGAGTGGTTGCTAAGACAGACGCAGCGACCCACACATTCAGTGGCGCAGCGATACTTATGTAATGCGGTCAGCTTTATGTTTTCGGGAATTTTACAACGCCTTAGAACGCGGCTCAACCAATCAGAATCAAGGGCCGGAACTATCCGTTTTATAATCAAGCATTTCTTGTTCTTACTGTTTTTTTAGTTAGCTTATGCACTAGCATAGCTTACATACCCGACTAGCCTGCTAGCTTAGCTTATATTATATTAGGTATGTTTTTTGCTTCCAATATCTATTTCCAGTTTGTTTTATTATGCAATACATAGGCATTCATTTTTTATTTCAAGCATGTTGTTTGTGCACTTAATGTATAAAACATCATACAATAGTGAAATAGGTTCAAATTAGTCAAGACATCATGATAACTTTTGATCAGGCATTACCGCCTGGGTCCTAAAGGAGACCTGATTCCTGGGGGGGACTTGATTTCTCATGACACCACTACTGATACTTAAGTTAATACCGATTCCTGCACCTTTGTTTTTACCTTTAAATTAAATATTCACATTCTCCATGGCATTGTTTGCAGGGAAGATAAGCTATTCTATTGCATTGCATGATATTTTTATATTTTCTCTGCAGTTTTCCAGAATGTATCTGGTTACCATGAAAACAGTGTCACGCTGCTGCTTCATCCGTCACATGGTAGAAATGTTCAAATAAAAATGTGTGTTCAACAAGCTGCAAGAAGTCGATCCATTTCTTTGTTGGAAATGGTTAAATGTAACTTAAGTTTTATTGTTGTCATTTTAAATATTCACTTTCCCATGGCCACAGAGGGGAATCAGAGATTGTGGTTCACATTTAGAGGACAGACACCATCTTTATTTTTAACACGACAACAAAAATCAAATCCCTAGAAGCTTGCGAACAGTTTTGTAGTGGCTGCGTACAAGTTCTGCTAATTCACAAGCCGACAAACTGTGAGAGTCATATAAAACTTTCAAAAACACTCAGCAATGTGATTATTTTATTAATTATTTTATTGAGTGACAGGCAGTGGGTTTAATAGATTTGCTATCTGGTGTCTTCTCATCACCCCCTCAACCTGCTTCACTTAGCGTTTTTACATATAGAAAAGGCGAAAAAATTTGCAACATTATCCAGTTTTCTCCCTGAATGATGATGAGAGTTACTTTGGCAATTCTCGATGCAGCATGAAAGACCTTCAATGGCAACATTTTCACAATCACAACAGAAATTCAAAACACTGCTTTAAACTCGCTAGCAGAAAGGCAGCGCAATCTTCCTAATATAGCGTCTAAACAAGACAGTTACCCAGAAATCAGCTTCACATTCTCTATGTGTCAGCAGATTTCTTAATCAGACCATCTTCAAAAACTTTGAATGTGTTTTCTGCACTGTCATGCACACGTACACATTAGTCATGAACACTTTTTTCTAAAAATGTATCCATAGTGAGAAGTCTTATAATATTGGTACAGAATATATTATCTGCCAAACACTGAGGCTTCCAAGACTCTTTTTTATTTAAATGCACACTAATAAAAGATAATGATCATGCATTGATAAAATTAAATCTATTTAATCATACTATGGTAGTCAGACATTCATTAGGCAACCTCCTGCATAGAAACATTTAAAGTGCCCCTTTTTTGAAAATTACCTCTCATGTAGTGTGTAACATAGCACTAAGTGAATGAAAACATCCTGCAAAGTTTTTAATCTGAAAGTGCACCGTATATTAAGTTATTGTCTCTCAAAAGTAAAAGTCGACTCAATCAAATAAATGAGTCGTTTGTAAAACTTAAGCCGTTTCGTTGTGGCGTCACAATGAAATATTAGCATATTGCCCGCCCACTTATTGTGCTCGCAGATGCCAAGGAAAACTTGAAACCCAAACCTTGTGCTGTATGTTCCTGACATTTTACTGACGACTGCTTCTTCAACCTAAATGCGTTCAACAAGGGATTTGCAAGCCGGTTGTTATTGAAGGATGGGTCAGTACCCAGTTTATTTGGACCAGCTCCTTCCTCCGAATCACAACCTGTAAGTACGATTAATAATTGTTGCCAGGTTTGACAGACTGACTGTTTTGTAGGAAAGAATGTAATTATAATTCTCACAGAGAATTAAAAAAGTTTTTAAGGAGCCAAGATATAAAATTGCCCCCAAACAAAAAGACTCACCTGTTCTGATGTGCTATCTAACTGAAATAGCGCTATGTCCTCAAGTAAAAAAAATTATAAAAATCTTCTAGACTAATATGCGATATGCAAGGACTAAAATCCAGTGTCGAACATCCACGCGGTTCTGAGTTTCAGTTCAATGGCCTAAGTAAAGTAACGTTACTGGACTGAAACCCTTATACGGTACAGTCAGAACATGTCAGTGACGTCTCTGCGTCCAAATTTCGAGCCAGAATCAACACATTCTCTGTAGCAAGTACAATACATATTTAGCCTAGTTGTGTGTGTTTTGTATGCTCCGCGCAGCTTGTAGGTCTCCGGCTAACCAGCTAACAGCAATATGTGTTCGCTCGCAATTGTCTAGAAATGTGTCAAATGTTTTTCGTTGTTATTACTTGGAGTTATGATAAAGAATAGAGCAATACGTTGGTTATTCAACTGCAGTGCTTTATCAATACGTTCCTGTGTTGGGCTAATGCATATACCATGACTGTTTGTGTGTTTACTACCGAGCTGGGTTAGGCTCGCTAACATAAACACAAAACAACTTATTTCCTCTCTGAGTCTTTATTTTTAGAACAGTGGAGCACCATNATGATAAAGAATAGAGCAGAGCAATACGTTGGTTATTCAACTGCAGTGCTTTATCAATACGTTCCTGTGTTGGGCTAATGCATATACCATGACTGTTTGTGTGTTTACTACCGAGCTGGGTTAGGCTCGCTAACATAAACACAAAACAACTTATTTCCTCTCTGAGTCTTTATTTTTAGAACAGTGGAGCACCATCATTATTATAATATAATGTAACGGAAGCAAGCACTGTTTTGTAATAGGGGCACTTGTGCACGCTTGTGCCCATCAGCTAGATTTAAAAAATGCGGCATTATGGGTCGCTCTGCACTGAGCAGAGAATGAAAATGATAAAACAAACTGAGAGCAGGGCAAACTGGGTTTTCAAGTCATTTAGAGAAAGGCAAGTTTCTCTAGCTGAATGCACCTGTTTGCCGGGTGGCAATTTGCAAAAAATTATCTGCTCTATCATAACCTCAACATCTTGCTACTGCAAGACAAAATGTGTGACTCCGTTTGTAAGCAAAAAATATATTCTTACATATTCTCCCATTATGGCAACCGGTGAGAATCTTGTGCTTAAAATAAGTACAACACACAACAGACATAAACACACAACTGCCTGAAAGCAGGGCTGTAGGGCACAACTTTATCAGATCTGAGTGGTTCTATTCTGGCCTTAAACTGTTTGTTGTGTTTGGAGTGATTCCAAGTCCTTTTAGATATTTATCAAATGATACCTCTATTCAAAGGGTTTTGGTTCTGAATTTCCCTTTTCCGTTTCCTGAAAACATTCCTTACGTGTTGCTGAAAACAGACGCCGATGTACAGTGTGCTCACACCTGCTTAAATTTCATGAAACTGACTCTCCATAACTGAAATATTTAACAAATATAACATTCACCTTAACCATCAGGCTCCACAATAGAAAATAATACAATTAAAGAGAATGTATTAAAATACATAAATGTACTATTTATTATAAAAACATATCATTTAATATTATATTATTAAATTCTGTAAAGAAGAACATTCACAGTTTCAGAAATTATTTTAGGAAATCCTAAGGGTTTTGCCAAAGGGAAACTCAATAAAACCCTGATTTGGCATTATATTATACACATAATGAACTTCTCATTTAATTTACTAGAGTAAATATGCTAGGGATATACAGAGCTTATACAATCATGCATCACTGCATGGTCATGCAACAAAAGAAGCACTTTCATGTATTTTATATATTTTGAACATCTAGAGAACCCCGACCCACAAAGGGCCATTCAAACTGACAAAGTAACTTTAAGGGGTTAGTTCACCCCAAAAAAATGAAAAGTCATTAATGACTCACCCTAATGTCGTTCCATACCTGTAAGACTTTGTTCATCTTCGGAACAAAAAAGATATTTTTTGATAATAAAATCCGATGGCTCAGTGAGGCCTCCATTGACAGCAAGATAATTAACACTTTCAGATGCCCAAAAAGCTACTAAAGACATATTTAAAACAGTTCATGTGACTACAGTGGTTCAACCTTAATTGTATAATGCGACGAGAATACTTTATTACTTTAAAAATTCAACAATATCTAGTGATGGGCGATTTCAAAACACTGATTCATGAAGCTTTACGAATCTTTTGTTTCGAATCCGTGGTTCGGAGCGTGTATCAAAAAAAGTCACGTGAACTATTTAAATTTCGAAAGGTTTCGAAACACTCACATTGTTTACTGAAATCAAGTAACAAGTAACACATTGAATTAAACATGAAATTTTGAAGAAAACCTGAAATTGTATTTTCTTGTAAGTACTCCAATAATTTCTTTTTTAACAACTTTGACAGTGAAATACATACGAGCAACCAACAAAACAGCAATTTGGCGACCTCCATCAATACATCTTAAGTGCAATATTTCATTTTATACATATGTTTTATATCAGTTTGGAGAGTTTTTACTGAACATTAACAATTATGTGTAAATATTTCATGTCTTATTTCATATACAGTGGGTACGGAAAGTATTCAGACCCCCTTAAATTTTTCACTCTTTGTTATATTGCAGCCATTTGCTAAAATCATTTAAGTTCATTTTTTTTCCTCATTAATGTACACACAGCACCCCATATTGACAGAAAAACACAGAATTGTTGACATTTTTGCAGATTTATTAAAAAAGAAAAACTGAAATATCACATGGTCCTAAGTATTCAGACCCTTTGCTCAGTATTTAGTAGAAGCACCCTTTTGATCTAATACAGCCATGAGTCTTTTTGGGAAAGATGCAACAAGTTTTTCACACCTGGATTTGGGGATCCTCTGCCATTCCTCCTTGCAGATCCTCTCCAGTTCTGTCAGGTTGGATGGTAAACGTTGGTGGACAGCCATTTTTAGGTCTCTCCAGAGATGCTCAATTGGGTTTAAGTCAGGGCTCTGGCTGGGCCATTCAAGAACAGTCACGGAGTTGTTGTGAAGCCACTCCTTCGTTATTTTAGCTGTGTGCTTAGGGTCATTGTCTTGTTGGAAGGTAAACCTTCGGCCCAGTCTGAGGTCCTGAGCACTCTGGAGAAGGTTTTCGTCCAGGATATCCCTGTACTTGGCCGCATTCATCTTTCCCTCGATTGCAACCAGTCGTCCTGTCCCTGCAGCTGAAAAACACCCCCACAGCATGATGCTGCCACCACCATGCTTCACTGTTGGGACTGTATTGGACAGGTGATGAGCAGTGCCTGGTTTTCTCCACACATACCGCTTAGAATTAAGGCCAAAAAGTTCTATCTTGGTCTCATCAGACCAGAGAATCTTATTTCTCACCATCTTGGAGTCCTTCAGGTGTTTTTTAGCAAACTCCATGCGGGCTTTCATGTGTCTTGCACTGAGGAGAGGCTTCCGTCGGGCCACTCTGCCATAAAGCCCCGACTGGTGGAGGGCTGCAGTGATGGTTGACTTTCTACAACTTTCTCCCATCTCCCAACTGCATCTCTGGAGCTCAGCCACAGTGATCTTTGGGTTCTTCTTTACCTCTCTCACCATAGCTCAGTTTGGCCGGACGGCCAGCTCTAGGAAGGGTTCTGGTCTTCCCAAACGTCTTCCATTTAAGGATTATGGAGGCCACTGTGCTCGTAGGAACCTTAAGTGCAGCAGAATTTTTTTTGTAACCTTGGCCAGATCTGTGCCTTGCCACAATTCTGTCTCTGAGCTCTTCAGGCAGTTCCTTTGACCTCATGATTCTCATTTGCTCTGACATGCACTGTGAGCTGTAAGGTCTTATATAGACAGGTGTGTGGCTTTCCTAATCAAGTCCAATCAGTATAATCAAACACAGCTGGACTCAAATGAAGGTGTAGAACCATCTCAAGGATAATCAGAAGAAATGGACAGCACCTGAGTTAAATATATGAGTGTCACAGTAAAGGGTCTGAATACTTAGGACCATGTGATATTTCAGTTTTTCTTTTTTAATAAATCTGCAAAAATGTCAACAATTCTGTGTTTTTCTGTCAATATGGGGTGCTGGGTGTACATTAATGAGGAAAAAAAATGAACTTAAATGATTTTAGCAAATGGCTGCAATATAACAAAGAGTGAAAATTTTAAGGGGGTCTGAATACTTTCTGTACCCACTGTATATTAATAGAATCATCCCTAACTTTAGGTCACAACAACAGAATCAGCATTATGCTGGTTTTAAAGTCAAACTTTAGCATGCAAAAATCCTGTTAAATTAAATTCTGAAACTGACACTTACAAAAAATACTTCATAGTCTAAGAAAACATCTTGATCCCTGTTTTTAATTTTCCATTTCTCTGCACATAGCCATGCTTACAGACATGCTTGCATAAAGCAGTAGAGGTAGACTCATTCTTAACTTTCTGCCCTGCTCCTGTCTACATTTAGGGTAGAGAAAGCCATTCATGATCCATTACCTCTGGAATTCCTCCACATAGTTGAGAAGCCTGTCCACATCACAGGCCGGCACTCACCTTTCAATCACTCCTCTGCCCTAATCACGTTAGCTCATTCATAATCGCATTGCAATTACTGACAGGAGTGTGACCCTTGCTTTCCGCACTCCCAATCTAATACATGTGTTTCGCCAAAGACAGAGGGATGCTTTGTGTCAGAGAAACAGGGGGAAATGGGGGGAAAAGGAAAGAAAACAACACTGACATGCTGTGTCATGCAAAGGCTATAAAAAGGGATGCAGCCTTTTTCCTGAATCATTCCGGAGTTGAGAGCACTATTTTTAGCGAGGCAGGGGAGTGTAAACAGCGGCTGTGGCTGGAACCAGACCTGAAATCTTCTCCCTAACAAGGGCTTCAGGAGTCCGAAGCCCCCATTTCTTACATCTTCCCCCTTCCTTTCTTTCATTCTCTCTCTTTCTTCCATTTGCCCCCACCCCCTTCATCTCTCTGCCTGTCTCTCCAGGAAAGTAATCTCCATTACCCTCCCTCCATGCTGATTCAGGATTCAGAACTGTCCACTTCAATCTGGGGGTGTAAATGCTAAGAGGCCATTCAATGTGAGAAGAGAAACTCTGCTGGTGACTGTGGGATGGAAATGCCTCGCTCCCCCCGTTAATTTCTCTAGGGCTCGACTTCCACTCTCCGGAGCTTCCCAGCATGTCAAGGGTCAGCCCCCCCAGACCTCCTGACTGATGGGTCAACCCCCCTGACTTCCACAGAGCTCTCCATGAGAATGCCAGAAAGAGAGAATGGACAACAAGCTTCTAATGAACTGGGGAGGAACCAATCTGGACCCCAGTGCTCGGCCATAAAAGATGCCTCGGAGAGACCGTAAGACCTTTAAAGCCAATGTCTGCTTCCACACTGCTTAGCTTGAGCAGTTCCGGAAGTTTGCTGACAGTGAATAGAAACAGTTATGAACAGACGAGCCATGGAGAAAAGCATTGTGGTGACAGCAGTAAAGCTACCTCTGAATTCCTACGCAGGGCCTGGGAGCATGGGAATGCATTAAGGGCTACGGCGGTCATGCCGCCAGAGCTTTAATCGGTCGCCCTTAGACAAGCCTTCATGTGCACAATAGTAGAATTGAGTCTGGGGTCCATAAATGAGGTCAGAAGGGGAAAATAGTTAGTTCTAGAAAATAGTATGGTTCTTTAAACTCCTGTCACATGCTCCATCAAAACCATCATCTAGGTAATGTCGTTACATGTATCCAATTAGTGAAATCGAAACAAGGATAGTTACATCCCTGAGCTGACCCTGTGAGAAACACAAGGACACAAAAATTGGCAAACTTCAAAGGGTGCCTAAATGCTTATTACATATAAATGCATTTAAAAAAAATATATATTTTCTTTTTTTTTGTTTATACAATGCAAGTCAGTGGGGTCTAGTGTTGTCAAAATACTGACTTTTGTACCAAGTTGGTACTGAAATTTTAAAAACGTGATGCTTTGAGCGCTGTTGAGCGGATTCATAAACACCTCTGCTTGGCTATTGTGTTCATGCGCTCAACATATACGTCTGTGATTGGCTACAATGATCAACGCATGGAAGCGTTTGAAAGCACACGAAAGTGTGATAGATGCCTGCTTTCAAACGCTACCGTGTGTATCTGTGTAAGTGCTCAGTGAAGAACGTCAAAGATGTCAACATGTTCTTGAAGCATTGATCACTGTTGCCAATCACAGACATATCTGATGAGCGTGTGAACACACTGGCCAATCAGAGGCGTTTAGGAATCCACTCAACAGTGTTCAAAGCATCACATTTTTTAAATTTCAGTACCGACTTGGTACCGAAGTACAACACTGGTGGGGTCCATGTCGTTTTTATGTGTGTGTCACAGAAAAAGAATCAAACAGGTTTGGAGCGACATGAGGGTGAGTAAATGATGACAGAATTTAAATTTTTGGTTGAACTATTCTTTTAAGGACTCAAAAAAAAATAAATTATAAACTGCATCCTAGGATGGTATCAGTAGGGCAATGTTGGTGGTAGCTGCAAGCATGTAGACCATCTTCATTGCCAAGCCATAATTATACCCAATAACACCTTTAACACAAGCAGGCTGTTGTTGCCGTCTCTCAGGGTGTGAGGTCAAGCATTTCCTGTGTCTATGAATGGTCGCCATCATTGGAATTGTCATGCTGTGGCTGCTGCCCTTCCCTCCACCATTCATTGAAGAGCCATATAAAGTTCGGCATCTCTTTTCCCCTCCCCTCTTCTTGCTTTAATAGACCCACGCTTGCGTATACTGTACACGCCATTCATTGAACTTTGAGTGGCGCTCCAAAACAGAACTAAAAGTGCAGGCACATGAGTGTTTCTCAGCTTGACCTTGAAACACACACACACACACAAAAATCTAAATTCACCTCAAATGCATTTCTGCTGTCAAGAACTCACAATGTGTCTGCTTAAAGGGACAGTTCATTCAAAAATGAAATCATTTACCCTCATGTCATTCCAAACCTGTATGAATTTCTTTATTCTGTGGTAGTGTTGTCAAAAGTACTGACTGAAATTTTAAAATGTGACGCTTTGGATTCGCAAACACCTCTGATTGGCCATTGTGTTCACACGCTCATCAGATATGTCTGTGACTGGCTACAATGATGAACACTTCAAAAACATGTTGTATATAGACATCAGAGACATTTTTCACCGATTACCACTGATGGACACCTGCTTTCAAATGCTCCCGCTTTCAAACAATAGGGGCTGGCTGCAGCCTGAGGGGGCGAGTGGAGCTCCACTCAAGGGCGGAAATACGTCACCTCCACTAGTGGAGCTAGCTACAGCTATGGCCGCTGGGCATGCGCACATCAATATTGCGTCATTTAATTACTGTATTTGCAATATTGTAAGGTTTAGGGTTGGGGTAGGTGTAGGTGTAGACGTTAGTAAAACACAAGTGGAGGTGACGTATTTCCTGTTCGAGAGTGGAGCTCCACTCGCCCATGGTCTGCAGCCAGACCCTTCTCCTTTCAAAACGCTTTCAAATTCAAACACTTCCGTGCATTGATCATTGTAGCCAATCACAGACATATATGTCAGAGGTGTTTATGAATCCGCTCAACAGCGCTCAAAGTTTCACATTATTTAAAATTTCAGTACCGACTTGGTATTGAAGTCTGTACTTTTGACAACACTATTCTGTGGAACACAAAAGAAGATATTAAAAAAAATTTTTTTTTTGGTTCATACTCTGAAAGTCAATGGAGTCCAATGTTGTAGACCCCACTACTTTCAGTGTATGGACAAAAACAGCTCTTCAAAATATCTTTGAGGGTGAGTAAATTATTACAGTACTTTAATTTTTTGGTGAACTATCCCTTGAATCCTTGATGTCGTCAAAAACACACCCCCTCTTCCCACTTCAAGAACGTGAGTGACTAGTTCAAATCATGGTGCCAGGCATGGTGGGCCGGGGGAGCGTGAATCAGTAGTGTACCAACAGGTTTGGCTCCCACACCCTGTAGGAAAATAAATACTCCATAATGACTGCTTATTAAAACATGAAACGTGGGTATGACCGAAAGTGTGCATTCCATAGGAAATCCATAACAAGCAAATACATGTTCTCTCATCAGCCGTGACATTTCAAACACACGGGGAAGAGATTAACTACATATTTACAGTAGGTCAGTGACCGCAATGAAAGATGGTAGAGTAAAAATGTCACTCCGAGCAAGTTAACAGATTGTCATCTTCATTGCAAGTTTGTGAGTAAACTATAACCTGGATCTGATTAATTGAAATAATAATATTAATAATGAGGAAGAACCACAGACGGACAACGACGAGGACCTACAAGACAAAAAAAGACCATAAATATCACTATGATAAACAAATATTGTGCTAAGATGTTTTTTTTTAATAAGCCTGATAAAAATGAATATGTAATTTAAAAGCATTCCACCAATGGGATACTCTAAGACAGAAGTGTTCATCTTTCTTTTAGGAAAGAAGAAAAGGCTTGTTAGCCCCCCTCGATAGACCCCCACATGCCCACCCACTCTCTCACTGCTCAGACTCTGTCCAGAGCCCTGCAGTCTGCTGCGATATAGATTAGGTTTCAGCTCTGAACTTGCATTAGCGTTGCCAGAATGACAGGGGTGGAAATTTCGAAGAAAAGAAAGGACAAGAGGTAAAAAAAAAAAAAAGAACAGGAAGAAAGGGGTGTTTTAAATGCTGAGTAGAGGAGTTCGGTTATTATTGGAAAAAATCTAAGAGGTCATTCATGAGCCTGAGCCAAGCTATGAGGAAACTGCTCTCGTGTCTCAAACAGTTGGGGGATCTGGCCAAGTCCTACTTCAGCTGTTGTTCCAGGCCTTGCATTTATCACAGAGGCATTTCCCCCAGAAATCGAGAGACTCTCAGAGGCCAGGCGATCTGTCCCATGTCCTCTCAACCTCCAAAATTCAATGAAATAGGACATTCCACTGTTTAAAGCACCTAACAACAACAACAACAACAACCATAAAGCAAGACAAACAATGTGACAACACCTTTGCACCAAATCAACATCCTGAAGCAGAATATGTGAAAACTTTAACTTTGGTGGAGTGTACCCTCAAGCTATTTCACATACTTTTCCTGCCCCGCCCCCTAATTCCT
>RJVU01018281.1:1188191-1205291 GCA_003731715.1 Anabarilius grahami
GTGGGGGAGCTCTGTATTTGACATTTGAGGGGTTAATGATTATGAGAACAAAAAAAAAATGTCTTTCCAGGTTTCTGCCATCTGTCAGTTTTATGGACAGCCAAGAAGGAAATTGGGTCTTTGGGTTGTTTGGCCCGAGAATAATGAGCCACTGAAAATGATTGTTATAGATGACCCCTCAGCGCCGTCCTCATATGGACCAAATCCAGCTGCACTCGGCAAGCTTCAAACAATCAAGGATAAATCAATTGGATGTTATGAGGAGAGGGAGGGAGCCAGGCTGGGAGCAAGGTAATGACATCCGCTGTGCTATGGAATGGAGGTGCTGGGAATGCTTTCCCGAGCTTTGTGTCAGCAACAAGGTTTTATGCTACCTCGGCTGCCTGCACACGATTATCAGGGGCGGTGCTCGGTCCCCTTTCAGCACATGAGACTTGAGGAGTATGTATGTTTTGTGCCGCATGAGAGGGGGCTGGATGTTCCTCAGACAAAACAGCAGATAACATGATGGGGAGGAAGCAAGTCTCATCAGACACATTCCATGTATAGCAAATTCACATGTACAAAGGTGCATTAATGTATGATGGAAAGTTACAAGCAATACAGCAGAACAAAATATTCCTTGTCCTTGTCATGTGTGGCATGGTTCAACTATGATTGTTGTAAAATAATAAAAGATACGATTATGACACACACCACACAGTATAGGTTATATTCTCTTTGAAATGATAAGGAACTCTGGAATGCATGTGCGAGGTGTCAGTTTGGCCTGAAGAGCTGATGCAAATCAATCCCCTGAGGTGTTCAGAAAGAGATCAATTCATCCTCATGAAAAAATTCGCAATAAGTTTGGCATGTGCATTCATTCCAGTGCCATATGACACATCTCCTATGAATCTTCTGATTGAATGAGCATGCCGAATACCACAGTTATGCTTTGGGAATTCTAGCAACCGCCTAAAAGATAGATTTAGCTTCATTTAAACATTGTTTTACTTCATGCTAGCTGTACATACATGCTCTGCAAGTACTGTCCGACACTATTTATAGCTGCTGTGATGTTCTACTGTATGTCATAACACTTGTGACAACAGATGTTGCTGAATGAAAGTGAAAGCTCATGGCCAGAGTTTTAAGTGACATCTGTGAGCCCTCCTGCTACATCATGCTAACACAGAGGCCCTTTGCCCTCGGACAGGAAGTGCAGGCTGCAGCCGCTGCATTGCCGCTGTTTCTCACAGCAGCCTGAGTTATGATGTGCCACCATCATCTGCCGTGTCCCAGCAGCTGCCGGGACAGTTGTTGAGCAGCGGTGTTGTTGGCTATAGCACAATTAAAATGGCTGGTAGGGCTCACTTTTCAGAAAGTGTGTGCAGGTTTTAGCTAACCAGTTTTGGAGGTTTTGATGTTTGCGATGTGATTTTTTTTATTTTTTATTTTTTTACACACACAATAGCTAGTTTGCAATTACGTGATTCTGATGACGTGCAAAATTCAGATGGAGGGCAGGAAGTGAAAAGCAGCATGGATGAGATGGAGGAAAGTCCTTAATGTACTGGTTTAGACATTGTTACAAGAAACAGAAAATCACAACATACGTTGGACGTGATCCTTACTTTATAAAGAGGAGCGACTTTTCTATTGAATTGGAATATTTGCCTGTCATCGAGACGGTAAGCAACTTCTCCAGTGCCCGGTTGCGTAAAGCACCTCAAGTTTTTCCCTTAAGTATGAGACTTAAGGCATGATATCGCCTTAAGTGTTTCACGACAGTGATCCAGGTTTTGCTGTTATAAAATTGTATTGTTGCCGTGGACACATTATTTGTTAATACAGATAGGGTATGCTACATATGTAATTTGATCAATGTTCATGTGAATAAATGCTTAAATTAAAATAAAGCTGCCGATCATGTCTTGTTAGAAGACTTGGATTGAACCTGCTTGCTCTGTGTAACACTTAAGGTGAAGTTTTCCAAAACATATGTTATACTAAGGAAAATGACACTTAAAGGATTAGTTAACTTTAAAATGAAAATAACCCCATGATTTACTCACCCTCAAGCCATTCTAGGTGTATATGAATTTCTTCTTTCAGACGAAAAAGGCGTTAAGTTGAATACGGAAGGCGTAGGACATATCGTAAGTACATTTGGAGTACTTTTATGATGGATGGAGGCACTTTCTTGAGTTTCAAACAGGTGGTTTCCTTGCTTTGACATTATAAAGCTTAGGAGCATCAGGGTGATTATTAATATAATTCCGATTCTATTCGTCTGAAAGAAGAAAATCATATACACCTAGGATGGCTTGAGGGTGTGGGAAATTTTCATTTTAAAGTGAACTAATCCTTTAAGGTGCTTTATCCAACCGGGCACGGACATCCTTCTACTCCAGAAAACAAATGAAAGCATACAAAACTATGGAGGTATACTACTTTTTTGTTAGTGGTCGCATATGCAAGTTGTATTAACTTTTGACAAAGTTGTCAATGCCCACACAAGCATTATCCCGATGCTCGCATTATCCCATTATCCTCGGCTCCTCCCGACAGCAGACGCAGGATTACAAGTCACTTTTTCCTGCATTTTTCAGTCAATTTCTTGCATTTTCCCCCCTGACAAACAACAACCTTTGGTACACGATAAAATCTCCTTGTGGTTTTCTGGGTTTGATCGATTAGAGCATCCATAAATGATGCAAAACATAGGCATTTCATAGTGCTTCCTTATGTAGAAAATCACTTCCTGCCCTCCATCTGCATTTCGTGCAACCCAGTGACGTGCAAACAACCTATAGCATTAATGACAACAGGAATAATTTGAAGATTAGGCAAGCTCTGCATCTGCCAAAGTCTTTTAGAGTACAGTCGAAAAGACCTTCACCCATTCCTGCCTCGTTTCTTCTATCCAGCAGGAACTGGGGACAGAAGGAAAAGGGAGAATGGGAGGTGGGCTGTGGAGGGGGCTGCTTAGCACAAAGAAGAAGCCTGGATTAAGTCATGAGCAGCAAACGACATAGGTTGGATTTTTAACTGGTGAGATCACATCCTCTTCCCTCAGTGGCTGAGAGACTCATCCTCAGTCGGACAGCCGAGTGTTCGGCATGCCAAACGGGACATCCATTACTGAGACTCGCGCACACACATTAGCACGTGCATTCACACATTAAAGTTAGCCACAGATTCAAAGCAAATTATCATGCAAACATATAGCTGCAATATATAGGAAATTGCATGCAGACATACTGTACAGCCATCAGTCAAATCTACAACACATGCGCACGCCGGAACAATCGGCACAAAGGGACAAGCAAGCAGAGTGTGTCTAAGCATGTGTGCGGGTAAGTAGCATGGGAGGGCCGCAAGGTTACATAACTGTGCTACAGTGGGGCCCCCTTGTTCTCTTCCATATGGGGGCACCAAAGGTTTTGCGAGACCCTAGTGTGGAGAGAGCATTCGTTACAGCACTAGGAGAGACTATACATTTGATGTAAAACCAGATGGCAGATTTGTAGTCACAGTTCAGGCCTTTGAAAGGCACAAAGCTCACGCCGCGCTTCCAAAAACCAGTTTGGAAGTAGATCAGTTCAGCGCTCAAATTGACAAATGGAGGCGCTCGTTAACACCACACGATGCACCAGGTTAAAACGCTCCCTCCCTGCTGCAGTCGGAACTAACCTTGACCCTCCAATGGAGTAGAAAGGATACGACGCTTGAGATGGTGCACAGATGGAGATATTCTCTGCTTACGGTCTCAACACTATAAGGAAATCTAAGACAAGGAGAGAGCCAGAGAGAGTGAAGAAGGAGAAGAAAAAACAACCTCGGTGTGTTGTGGGAATTTTCCTCCCTTCCTAAAATATTTCCTGTATGTCTTCGGCTGGGTTGCCTGTTTTTTATCCCCCCCTCCAATTCTTTCTCTCCCCAGACTGCCTTTCACTTTGGGGGGCCCTCAGACCCCCTCAGCCGAGCGGGGAGCTTTCAGGGTACCCTGATGGATGCTAATGGGGGACTCTTTCAGATCATTTTACAGGGTTGGGCTTTGATCTGCCGACTGGCTTGCTCTCCACAGGCTGGATATCCAGAGTACATGCAAATCCCCCCCTTACACACACACACAAAAACACCTGTGAAAAAACTCCAATAGCATGAGGGAAGAAAAGAAGAGCTGGCAAAAGAAAGACGAAAGTTCACGGACACGAAAGAAAAGAATGAGAATGAGACTCAGAAAAGACAAAGGAAAGAGCGGAGGGAGAGTATGTCAAAAAGGCAGGGACTGAGAAAGAAAAAGAGTGAAAGAGAGAGAGAGACGCTTTAGGGGGGAGGGTGGTGGTCAGAGCCTGAGGCGGATGCGTCTGCGCTGTTGAGAATTAGGAAGGAAGAACTGGAAAAGAAAGTCCGGTGAGGGAACCTCGTCAGTAGCACGCAGCAGCCACACTTTGAATGGTGGTTAAGTGTGGGGACAGCTGGAGGCAGTTGATTGGCTAAGAGGCTATGGAACTCGTGCTTCCTGTGGCCAGCTGCTATACCCATGGCCCCAAGTGACAAGGGTTATAATTGATTACTATCTGGCAGTTCAGCAGAGTGTATAGAGTGCAGAGAGCCGCTGAAGTACAGTACAGCTGGCTACACAGTAAAATGAAAGAAGTTTTTTTTTCTTGTTCTCTCTTAATCTTTCTCCTTTAGGCCACTGTAGGCATGGCATTGCACGTGGTCCGACACCATCAAGATTTCTAAATTTGTCTTCGGTCTTGTCCTTTTTCTGCAGTTGAAGCTTCAGAAACCCATTCTGCAGAAGGAAATCTTAAGAAGGAAATTGACCGCATGTGAAAGCAGACCTCTCAAAATACCTGACTTCAAAGCTATACATTTAGGTGTACGGTTTGCTTGCAGACATTGCACGCCAAACCAGAGCTGTTACCCCACATTGCTGGAGACCTTCCTGTGAGCCATGAGCTCAACTCTGTGAGCTCCATATTGCGAGGAAAGACATAAAGGGCTCTTGTGCGCTGGTGCCCGGCTCAGGTCCTAATTCACTTTATTAGTTTCATTGCTTTATTAGATTCCGTGCAAAGGGGAAGAGGGAGAAGAAATTATGTAAGTTTCTGAAATAAGAAGGATATTTTTGTAGCCTTTCGGAAAAAGAAAGCTGAGCCTGATCAAAGCCTCCTGGAAGTCTGGGGTCAGATTGAGCTGCTATGCCTTAAAAAAGGGAAGATAAGTCTTTTCTATGGCTCTCAACCTTTTCTTTCTCCTCCTCCTCTCCTCCCCTTTTAGGTTTAAGTGTATGATGTCATGTTTTGGGGTTCTTTAAAGGAAGGAAGGATGAAGGCTTCTCTCTTCAGCACCTCTTTGTACTAATGGAAAGCCCTCCTCAGGACACATCCGCCCCTATGGCCTGGTGGCATCCAGGGGGCAGGAAACTGCTCCGGCCAGATGAAGAAGAGGAAGCGTGAGAGGAGAATCCTTGCTGGACACAATCCATTCCGACGGAGCCTTCTCACTGTAACAGAGCCTGAATAGAGATGGGAAGAACTCTGGAGTCGGTCCATTAAACGCAGCAGACACTGTCGCCCGTTGTGTTAGAGAGACTTGTTTTTTGTGTACTGAGCTTAGGTGATTTCTTTGGTTCTAGCCTTTTTACCAGAAACAAAATGAGCAATTCAACAATGCACACAGTGAAAATGTGCATGTGGTGTCACTTTCTGTGTCTCTGTATGACTACGGGTGACAGGATGGAGACTGTTCACCTCAGTGGAAACAATTCTGAGTCACCTCTTTGAAACTGCGCTATGAGTACAGCAGTTTCACACCCCTAAATCAAACTTCTCACTGGCCTACACTTTCAAAAAATTGTCGGATTAACAGCATGAAGGATTTCGCATGAATGCCGGAAGAGAAATTTAAGGTTTGATTTAAGCTACAGCGCATGGATAGACATATCCCATTTACTTTTAGAAATGTAAAGGTTTGTCTTTCTAGAAAATAAAAATTATATCTCAGAGTCTGTTTTTGCTTGGCAACAGAACAAAAAACAACACAGACAATCTTTATGCTAAAATGAAAAATGTAATGTAATGTTTTATAATTGTATCCCCCACACTTTTGGGATCATGTAGCATTGCCTGCTAACAATTCAAGTGCCACATTCATGAATTTTAAAGATTGAATAGTGAAAGAAAGGGAAAAGTCATCCTTGTCATTATTTGATTTGTTTTTATAGGGGACCTATAATGCCCCTTTTACAAGGTGTAATATAAGTCTCTGGTGTCCCCAGAATGTGTCTGTGAAGTTTGAGCTCAAAATACCCCACAGATCATTTATTATAGCTTGACAAATTTGCCCCTATTTGGGTCTGAGCAAAAACATGCAGTTTTTATGTGTCCCTTTAAATGCAAATGAGCTGCTGCAAGGTGCTAGAAATGTAGCTTTCAAATGAAAGATTGGTAACAACACTCTACTACAACAACTCTTCCTCTTCTCTAAAGCAGCCCAACATGTCCTAACCCCATTTGTTACATGTTCCCGGGTGCAGGGTTTATGTAAATTGTGGGGTTTGTGTGTCACCAACCCGGGAAGAAGCTCATTGCAGTCCCTACCAGTCTTTTGTCGTAGCGGTTTCTGCAAAAGAAAATATCTCCCTTTGCACTGAACTTTGAGCATCGTAACTTTGCAGATGTTGTTTATGCTCAAACAGCAACATTACACACTAACTAAAGTCAAAAAAGTGAAATCTCCTTTCACCCCTTTAAGTTCTCTTTTTTTCCCCTTCCTAAATCCCTTGCTCCATTTCCAAACAGTCTAATGACTTAGTACAGTGTGAACGGGCTGGAAAAAGGCCTTTCCTGCCTTTCCTGTCTTTCCAGGAAGAAAGTAGGGAGATGTAGAGAAGAGAGCCTCATGATGACTGCAGCATAAGCAGAAGCATCAAGACAGAGCCTCCACCTCGGCTTTGGGCCCAGACTCCCAGATGTGTGTCATCTTCTGGCTCCAACTGCAGCTGAAGGTAATTTTGCTGGAGAGGAACCAGGGAGGGAACACCCCGCTAAAGCTGAGCCCCACAGACACCGCAGACAGAGCAAAACTCCCTCCTTTCCTCAAAGACATTGTTGTCAGAGACAGGGACACTTCGTTCCAGCAGAGGGAGAGGCGCATGGATGGAGGGTTAGCGATTGATGATGTGATGACAACTGTGATCTCTCTTCAGACACCAACTCCTGTTCCCACACTACAATGGAAAGCAAGACCATTACTAACTTCTAAAAACGTTTTTGCAACATCAAGGTGTTGCTGCTTTCAAATGTAACATAAAACTGATGAAAGCAATGTTGACTTCTTTACATGCAGTTTTGCAGCCCACTGTCACATGCTTCACTCCACTGCTTTACTGTATAGTTAGTGCATTGTTGTTTTGGTTTGTCTACGATTTTTCTTGTGAGTTATAGGCCTCCTCTTGTCTGCTCTTAAGAGGCACCTAAAAATACCAAGTGAGGTAATGAGAAAGCCTCTGCACTATTTACATTTTGGCGAGTTGGGCTTTCAGAACAGACTCTGCTGAGAGAGGCGAATCTTTGAGATGACTGAGGGGGAAAACTGTTGTATGCTCTACATAGAATGGCACAGATGGCTGGGGCTGAGAAAAATAGAAACAGACATTAAGAAATGGAGAAGAAGTGAAGGCAGAGCAGTCATTCTGTGAAACACAGTCAAAAGGAAAGAAAAGAGAGCGAGAGAGAGGAAGGTGCGCAAGACAGGAAGACAGAGACAAACCCGAGAGACGAGAGTCAAAAGAGACAGAGAGGATGAGAAAGACCATAGCCCTATCTGAACACTGAAAATATCCTCTTTCCTTTTCTGCTCTCCTTCATGAGTGCTGGAAAGCAGAAAGGAAGATGGTGGCTATGCAGTCTATACCAGTGCTTCCCTTCCCTTTTTTGTATGTATTTACCCCACAGCCCCATCAAAAAGGCTCACATTCCCTTTCATCATCGCCAAACAAGAAATGAACTCATATTAGTTCATTTAGCATAATCATTAACATTATTATGATTTTTTTAAAGAACCGATGGAGATACAGAATCTGAGATGAAATAGCAAGAATGCTGTACAGTTGTGAAGCGTGAGGCAAGTAAAGGTCACTGTTGCATAAATCTACCTCTGTACAATCTTTATAAATACGCACGTTTCACTACAACTCAAATTGCCAAAACCTTAAACGTTCCTTAAAAATAGTAACTGAATTTGTTGTGTTAATTGCAAAAAAAACAACAACTAAATAATACATGTATATTATATATTATAAAAACACACATAAATGTATACATTTATAAATATATTTTATTTAATTTTGATTATATATGCATACTGGGGGCAGTCGTGGCCTAATGGATAGAGTCTCGGACTTTTAACCCAAAGGTCATGGGTTCGAGTCTCAGGTCCGGCAGGGATTGTCGGTGAGGGGAGTGAATGTCCAGCGCTCTCCCCACCCTCAATACCACGACTGAGGTGAGACCCTTGAGCAAGGCACCATACCCCCAACTGCTCCCCGGGCGCCGCAGCAATGGCTGCCCACTGCTCCGGGTGTGTGTTCACGGTGTGTGTGTTCACTGCTGTGTGTGTGCACTTGGATGGGTTAAATGCAGAGCACAAATTCCGAGTATGGGTCACCATACTTGGCCACATGTCACTTCACTTTCACTTTTACTGTATATACATGATTACACTTACATAATTGTATTTATGAATATATTTTATGTATATGTGGAATTGTATATAATATATCTTTAATTGATTAAAATAAATAAGATTACATCAAATTGTTTATTTTTTGACAAGCCAAATATTTTATTTTATACTACAAGGCTGTTGAATGCTCGAATCTGATTGATTGATCAACGTTCAAGGTGTGCAATTATTTTCAGGAAAACGCGGGGCTAAAGTAGTTCCAGCAGGTCTTGACCGCATTACAGTTCCATATCACTTCGCCAAATGATTTTAGTTATTTCAATAGGTCCTACAGCCTACAACCGCAAAAGAACAAAAACCCACAACGACACTGACCAAGCATATAAATAGTAAACGATAGGATGAAAACGACAAATTATTGTCATGGTTTTTGCCACAAAATACGTTTTATTGTGTCCTGAAACAGGTCACAATAAAACGCTCTCTCTCTCTCTCTCTTTCAAACGTACACACGTAGGCCTACTGTACGGACACATTCGCACAGAAGCGTTTTGTTAGCGCTGCTCTGTTGAATTAATCAGTAAAATAGTTTAGCAGCTTAAAAGATACATGACTCACCAGCGAGGTAATAACTGTGCGGTTCTTGAGCAAGATAAACTTATAGTTTCGCTATTAGTAGAGACACCTCTGCCGTCATAGACGCATCAGCCTGCTCGGGCTAATTCGCATTTGCTGCTTATTCTCTCTCTCTCTCTCTATTTCTCAACTGCGTTAATAACTGTATCAACTGTATTATTCTGCTATCAAGGCTCAAGCCTTTGTTACTAGTTCTGAAATGACATTTTGGAATTAGCAACAGAGGGTTGGGATGAGATGCGTAAGAATATAGTCCCACAAACAAGAATGTTTTAAGGACAAAAATCAAATGTCTTGAAATACAACATCAGAACAGTGTCGAGGCGTGGTAACTGTAGTATAAGCGGAATAATTGACTCCAGGCCGTTGAATTCTTAGAAAATAATGCACTCCGCTTCGCGTCGTGGCCGTCTTTTTAAGATAAATCAAGTGCTGGATGGGAATCACTGGTGCTCTTTTCCATCTTTTTGAGAATCAGCAGAAATGAAAGCGGAAAAACGTGTAAAGTGGTATTGTCAAGTCAAGTCACCTTTATATATATATATATATATAGCCCTTTATACAATACAGATTATTTTAAAGCAGCTTCACAGTAATAAACAGGAAAATAACAAGCAATGATGCAAACTTTATCAAATATGAGACATTTAAATTCTGCTGTAAAGCAGTTCTACAGAAAATAATAGTCTCATTATTCAGACCAAGTCAGTTCAGTGTTGATTCAGTTCAGTTCAATAACTGTGTAAAGCTCATCAATTATGAAATGAGTTCAGCCTGTACTGTCTTGTTTATAATAGGCATTCCAATTCAACTGCAGTATCAAACTCTATCCAGAGTTTGGTTGCCATAAGCTTCGCTATCTGCACTGCAACTGGTAGTAGCACGTTGTTGTACATTGTTGTATAAATATTGACCCTATGCTTTGTTGCATCAAAACCAATTGCTGTTGCTTCAAATGTCATAAACTACCAACTACACCTTAAAATGAATAACGTCCAGGCACTGTGAATCGCTGTCAGTGTAAGTGCTCCATAAGAGCGGTGACATGGTAGGCCATAAACCGACAAAAGAGAGAGTAAGGCCAGATGAAAGCAGGCAGGGAGTGATGAATTGAGACAGCGCCAGCGGAAAAGAAAACTGTTAGGGCTTTCAGGTCTCCATCCCTCCGGACCATGACGTTATCTGGAGATGAGCCTGTGATGGTTTCTCATTCCAGCCTAATGGCCAGAGGCCTCCAGATAATGAACAGGATGGACAGACTTCCAAATCTCCCTGGGTGTGCAAATTTATGAATGATTGGGATCATGGTAGAGGCACGTGGAAGGAAGTACCATGTTTGTCCTCGTCTGCCTGTCCTCCTTTCCCTTGTGACAGTGCCATTCATTTCAGATTAAGATGAGTTGTCAATGTTTCACATTCATTGACACAACACATTTTCCTTTAACTTCCAACTGTGGGAATGCCAACAGCAAAGAACATGCTACTGAGGTCAAACAAAGTTAGATAAGGCAAAAATCTGAGTCATTGACTGGACTCTCTGTAGTCTAAACACAAAACCAAAAGAGAGGGAACAAGGACCAAATACGCTAAATTAAAATCGGCTGCCTATCAGGGCCTGCAAACTATCTTAACTGATTTCCCTCAAAGCTGGAAACAATTTGCAGGGTCTTGGGTGAGTAAAGTAATAGTCTAATACAGGCCTGATTAAGCTATTAAAAAGCTAGAGAGTGGAGTTACGTTATGTTTGAATGGAAGGGGCTGAATACAACGAAACATAGATAAGCGGCTATTCACACAGCATGTACTTTTACACATACATTGGTGGATGAGGCTTAACATGATACATTGCAATACCACTATCTACAGATGATTCACATTCCCTCAGTTTAAATCATGTCAATCACTCCTGCTCCCTCCCACCCTAAAAAAAGAAAAGAGGAGAAATGTTTGGGTCTTATCGGCAGGAAATAGCGTTTGATGAAATTGCACTCCTGGGCCAGAGCTTGAAAGTGATGGCCGGGCCCCGGCACTCATAATCGTGTCCCCTGACATGCGGCCTGCCCTTGATCCTCGGCCGGACCCCACCAGGAACGCGGAAGGTAGACTGCGGAGGGCCGACTGAGCTGGGTGGGCTCGCTCTGGGACATGTTCAACCATCACTGTGGTATGTTGGTATGTACGCTGGTCCTTCTGTGCCCGTTGAGGGACCAGGCCTGTCCTCAATGCAGGACAATCGCCACCCTGCCCAGAGGAGCTCATCTCAGGGAGATATTAGTAGAGAAGAAATGGCAACAATCCTGCCGCATTTCACCATTCTTGTTGGAAAAACAATTCAACTAATTCAACTAATGTATCTCTCTCATTCTTGACTTTGCATACAAAGATAAGTATTTGTGTTTTATCATGTCACTGCAAGTTCTTTTCTGATCTGACTACATACCAGTTAAAACACTGGCACTAGGGATGGGTGATATCATTATTTTCTTTTCAATCTGACACCAAGTACTATCAATGCTACAATCATTGCAATTTTTTTATTTCCATAAAATGCGACCCGTCCTGGCAAAATGAGTCGCAATGAGCAAATTTAAAAAAAAAATTCACATTCTGTTAAAAACCTTCAAATTGATGTATGATTTGTTGGAATCCGACAAAAAATGACTGAGCTACACTTGTTTGAAGTAGATAGAGTCAGCAAACTCAATTTTGAGAAAAATCAATTTAAAGTTTTCTGAAGGTTCTAAAACAAAATCATCTAGCAGCCATACCTTAAAATCCCTGGTAATACCTTCAAATTTGGCACAAACCAAGTCAAAACCCATATCTATAGGAAAAATATATATATTCAAATTTTCTTTCATAATTCCACAATTGTTTGATTAACATTATTGAAACAGACAGCCTATATATTAAGACCGACTGTACCAAAAGGATAAAATATAATGTTAGGGCCTACACATCAGAAGTTTTTCCCCAACAGTTAACCAAACATTCACTTAAGACATAACAGATAATGTTTGCGTGAATACTCGCCAAGACAGATTTTTTTTAAATACTGTAATTCTGTGTAAACGGGTATATCGGGATCGCAAGCTGTCTGAGGCGTCTTTGTACGCGCGCTTCGGATCTGTCAGTGCGAGTAAGATCGTTTTGTTTACATCAGCATGAGTTTGAAAATCACATTTCATTGGTTCAGACTCATACCATCGAGAATTCGCTATGAATATTCACAACATTGGAATGCTGCGCTTTACAACGATACCAAACTTGTGCTGAGAGGAAGCGCCAGTCGTCGAGAAGCGAGCAGAGAAAAACGGCATTTTTCATGGATGAAGGAAAGGTACTCCTCTCAGAAAACATACAAATAAACATACTTTTCGATGTTTCATTGCTATTTGGAGCATCGAGATTGCTAGACGAGGGCTTAATTAACACATTTTTGTGAAAACCTGAATTTCGACCAAAATTGGCATTTTTCACTTGTTTTGCCTTTAGCTCGAAATTAGCCCGTGCGCATTCTGACTCACTTTGCCAGCACGAGTCACATATGGTGATTATAGCCATTAAACAATAGATTTGAAAATCTTAATTTAATTTAACATTTAATTAAACTGCAATTTCTGATGTTATTTGTTTTTTTAACAATTATTACAGAACATGACAAACTTAAAAAAAAAAATTCATTTAAATTAACTTAACATTCACAAACTCACATTCACAAACTCATTATAGAATGCAACAGTGGGGTTTCTGGAAGTAAAAACTCCATTCATTTTCTACATGAGGAAATTGATTTTTAACAATAACTTATAAACCTTAAAAGACAGCCTTTCTGTGAGCTACGAGGATGTTAATCGATAGTATTTTGCTTCTGTTGAAGCAAATAATTTTTTTAGTTCAACTTAGTTTTAAAATAATCTTATATAACAGCGGAATTCATGGTGAAACTACATTAGCCATGATGCTGTACAGAAAATTCCACCAATCAGAGAGTCGAAACAAGCAAAATGTGCCAAAAGATCTCTTTAGCTTCGGCCACTCCAATCATGTCGTTTTCCCTACACTCTCATTTAAATATATTTGCATATTTTGCAATAAACTTATTTAATCAACATTTTTAAATGAGTAGTTTTATATTTCTCCATTGTATTTAATTCGATTGTGCTGTTTGCAATGCTTTATGGGATTGTAGTTCTTTCCCTCAATAAAGCCATTAAGTGCACAGTCTTGTACCTTTATATTTTTTATTCGACTTTCAAATACTTTTTTCCTTCGAATCAAATTTGTAATGTTATGATTCACTTCGTAGCTGGTATATAAATATTGCAAAAAAAGAAAAAACTGACATCAGAAGTATCAGTCCTCTCAACTCAGTATAACACTGGTATTGGTCTCAGTATTCAAGATCGATCTGCCCATTTCTAATTGCCATTTTTTCTTCCAGAACATACTCAACTGTTTCACACTGCTGAAGACTGTCAGGCTCGACATGTGATCCTTAATTGATATTCCAATGAATAGAGTCACGCATGCATACGCTGGGGCTTTCCCCATTGGTAACCATAGAGACCCGATGTCAGCAGCCCAGCACAGGCTATAGGGCAAAGCCACCGATCTATTTCCGATACTCGAGCACTTCTCATACTTGTGTATGGGATTCCGATTTGTGGTGGCACACAAAGCCCAGGAACACTTCACCTGAGAAAAAGTCCCCCACTCCCTCGCTCAGGGCGCTGCACCCCGGGACAGACTTGTGGTTAATGCCTGACAATTCCAGAGCAATAGAAACCTGGACTGACACTTCAAAAGCTCAATCTCAGGTTGCTGTCTTCAGCGCATTCACATGTCACACACCTTCACTGCTCGGCCATTGTGTGGAAGATACAAGATACTACACGCTCGTGGTTGGGAGATGCACTTTCCACGCGATCTCTTGTTTGATTCATTGACGAGAAGTTCTCACAAGTTCTGCAAGCTTATCGAGAGGACTATTAATATGATAGACACCCCCGGGACCTGCGCTGTATCCTTATTCCTCAGAGACTCGGAAAAGGAAGTCATTGATTCTTCCCACCACTCGCTCTGGGAATGAGTTTGCCTGTGCTTTCCCCTTTTACTAAACGGGATATTATTATTTTAACATCCGATCGTGCCCTACCCACGCTAGGCTATTTATGTGGTTGAGAGAGAGGACAGCAAGGGCCGGTGGCAGTCTGAACTTCCAGAGGAGTCACTGCGGTAGCCATCTCTTCTCAGAGAAAGAGCCTCCTCTCTGGGGAACCTGACATTGACTTAGCTTCCTAACCTCCAGAAGGACTATACACACAGCAGAGCAATATCACTTTGGCCTTTCCCAATGTTACAGTATATGTGGAAGTGGAAGTTGCAGGTGAAAAGTACCATGACATTGCACATATCAAGGTTATTTACCAAACCAGTGGTGAGGATGTAACACTACTGTATATATAATGTATATTTGTCCGCTAAGCAGTAAAAACAGTGATTCATTGTTTCACATGATTGTGCTTCCTGTGAAAATAAATCATGAATGCACATTTTATGATGTATATGCTGCTTCAGTTTCTGCATGTGGAGAAAAATGGATCCAAATTGGGACCGCTAATGCTTTATTGCATTATAACTTAATTAACTAATTATGTACAATTGTTACTTATGGATAGAGACATGTCGCATTTTCCTTACTGTTTCTCACTTTCAGCTGCATGAAGATCTTACTTTTTCACAATAGTAACACCATGCTTGACTGGCAGATATTTCACTCAATGGGGTAGGTGAAGTTTTAAGGTGATATTTATTAACTACATGCACTTACTATAGGTTTAAGGTTAGGGCTTTCTTTAGAGTTAGTTACTTGTAATTATGCATAATTTACTGTTATTTATATAGTAAGCACAAGAAACGTGTAACTATGTCACCTATGTTACCCCCAAACATTACTTCACTTAAAAGCATAGTTCACCTAGGAAAAAAAAAAAAAAAACCTGTTATCATTTACTCACCCTTACTTCGTTCCAAAACTGTATGACTTTTCTGTGGAACACATAACATGTCAGTGTTTTGAAAGTCAGCCGTGTCCAATGTTGATTTTTGACCCCACTCACTTTGATTGCATCGGACAAAACGGTTAAAACATTCTTAGTTTTTGTGTGAACTATACCTTTAATTATTTCAAAAAGTAATCAGTTATGTGACGCACATTACTGCCACCAACATTTAAATATTCTGTGCCTTTATAAAACTAAATTTAAATTAGCAGCATCACTCTGTTTTTATGTGCATTTTGAAGTATCGCATCAGAAACGAGTGATGGAAATGGCAATTTTTTNCGAGTGATGGAAATGCCAAATTTAGAGAAAAGAAATCCCATAATTCACAAAAAAGTTTATACGCTTGCTTGAGGTGGTTTTTGACTTGTGCGAAAAGAGTTGGGGAGATGGAAACACATTTCCTGAATAAATTCTGATGTAGCGAACATTAAACCCACGTGACTAATCAGCTGTTCCGCTCGAACAACTTGATGGAAACGCACCTAATTCGCATTTCTTTGTTGTTTTTGTTGCAAAATTTCAAAAGATTCGCTTCACGTTTGGATGGAAACCCTGCTACTAGTTTTATCCCTAAAAACACATCAGGTTAATATAGGTCCTAGTGGAGCCTCAGTTTCCAGCCACCTATTTTTATGTGCATTTTGGGATATCACATAAAAAAAACACTGGATGGAAACACCAAGATGCGCATAAATTCTAAAAATGCGCATTAAAAAAACCCATATGTGCTCAATTGAGTCGGATAAACTTTTTATCCAATAAGAAAACATCCGCGTAAACTACGATGGAAACACATTTACCCTATAAATTCCTCAATGCGCATCAAAAAAGATGTGACTGCAATGGGATTGCGTAACTGGACCAACCAGCAGACCAATCTCGTTGCACAGGATCTGAAATGCTGTCCTGAGCAAAATCATTAAAGTGGTTCAGTATAATTATGTCCCAGAACTGTCTTGCACGACTGTGTTCCCAAACAGCAAGCATCCGCCTCAGAAAACAAGATAACTTTATTGCGAAAAATTATTTATTATATACGAAATTATTCTCTTACTGCAGCAACTTCCATTTTTCTTAGTGATATTTAGCGACAGTTTATCAGGAAGTGACCATTTTGTTTTCTTCGGCTCATTGGATGGAAACGGTGCTTTATTCACAAAAGTTTTATGCGATATTCCAATTTTATGCATAAGCTAAATTCGCAACTTTGGATGGAAACATAGCTATTGACTAGACATGTCCTTTCTGTATCAGTTTTCTAACTTATTGTGAGATCAGTATGAACACAGGTGAAAGTAAGCCTTGGTCTGCACTTCTTCTGGCCCTGATGTAACACATTGCAGTGCTGCACGACCAGAGTATTCCTCTGCTAGGATGCACAACAAGAACAAAAAAAACCTGTGTGGCATTGCACTGAACTCAGAACTGCTTAACCCACTGCATCTAAACAGGGTTACCACACAGGAACTGTGTGCACGTGTGCGTGTGTACGTCCACAAACTCCAGATGAATACGGAACAGAGCTGATGGCCAGCGGTGAAGACCGAGGCATGTTCCCAACTGGTGGATGAAAAGAGAAAGTTCATGTGTTGACACACATACACAAACAGACACATGCACACAGCTGCTGTGGAGGATGCTGGTGGTATGCTGAAGCAGAAACTCACGTTTGTGTGTGTGTGTGTGTGTGTGTCTGTGTGTGTGTGTGTGT
>RJVU01018281.1:1209719-1223586 GCA_003731715.1 Anabarilius grahami
GACAGTTCTACTGTGAAAGCATGCCATTTCCTGTTGCCAGCAGGTGGTGCTATGACTAACGGAATATTGGCATGTAGATGTCTTCAGACCAGGACTCTTATCAAACTTGTGAAGTTTGGGGCAGATCGGACACTGCATGCCCGAGTTACAACAACTTCCCCTTTCACGGCGAAACATCAAACTTTGTCAGGCCGCCACGGACACGCCCTTTAACAAAAACTCAAGATCTTCACAAGTTAACATTTCTAAGGCCTTAAGATTAGACTGACCAAATATGATGTTGATCTGGTTAAAGCTCTAGGAGGAGTTCATTAAAGTACAACCTTTGAAAATGGCAAAAACTGCTAAAATTTTGCAGAGAAAATTCAAAATATCTCACTTCCTGTTGGGTTTTCAGATTTTGCACCCTGGGACATTTTTGTAGGTATTGGGCTGTTACATCTCTCTACCGAATTTCATACATGTGCGTGAAATGTAGCACGAAGGGTGCTTAATTGAAATTTTGTAGGTGGCGCTATCGAGCCATTTTGCCACACCTGAAACCCATATCAGACGTAAATTTTTACAACTTCTGATGCGTGTGCAAAGTTTCATGAGTTTTCGAGCATGTTTAGGCCCTCAAAAATGCGATTCATTTTGGAGAAGAATAATTGACTGAGCAATTACCATAGGTCCTCACACCACCGGTGCTCGGGCCCTAATAATAAAAATTGTAAATTTATTCAGTATGTGTAAATGTATGCAAGCACTGACCCTAGCCAAGTTAAACATATCTCATACATCTATTGTTGGAGGTATTAAAAAATGAGATATGTGACAGATAATAAAACACTGCAACATCTTAATCTAAATCACCACAACAAACAGAATATTTGCAGACCTGAGGTTCACAGCTCATGCAGAGGAACAACTGAAAGAGCCATTGTCAGCAACACCCGCTCCTGGTAAGACGTGTCCCTATACACACACATGCATTATCACTTTACTGAAATAATGAGCCCTTAAAATAACACCCACCTCCGTGCTGTTACATGAAACTATGTGTATTTAGATACTTGTGGGAAATGTAGAAAATCTCAAAATGAAGCCTGTGTGATAGGATACGGCAAAATTATCTGATGCCAGACACCGACAGAAGGAAACAACAAGAACGTCAACACAAACAAACAAACAAAACTCAAATGAAGCACAGTGTCAAATCTCAAAGGTTAGCAAAGAGCCTACCATTCTCCATGATTATTCTTTATATTCTTAATAATTCATCATTTCACTTCATAATTTCATTAGGACTTTTTTAGGAACTGACATTACAAGAATTAAAGCCCTGGTTACCACAGAAACACATTTACTTTGCCTCAAAAGTTCATCACGTTAACAGCAGTTATTTCCTGGCTCCTAGTAGACAGCTTCCTATATGCCCTTAAACAAACCTGAAACGTTCAACTTGATGGATTACAAAAAAATAGCTAAATTCTCAGACAAATGGCAGTCTGTCATAGCAGAACTTATTGTTTTAAAGAGTAGTTTGAAAAATCAGATACAGAAGCTATGGAAGCAGCAATGTAAGCAAAACCTTCAACCAGCACTTACTTTAACATCTGTACAAGCTTTGGTTTATGTGAAATCCATGGCCACCTGCAAACCAAACAAAACAGAGAAACAAACAGTGATTAGGTCGTTCTATATGACTTATTTCACAATCTAAACATGCTTCTGATGTCTTCGGCTGGGGCATGGGCCGTCATGGTTTTGCCTATGGCACTGAACTGTACAACCCAATGGACCATAATGAACATATCTTCTTTTTTTGTGGAAAATCCATGTCCTCCTTGTACTGAAACTGGTGGAATTCCCCTAATGGGGGCCAGTTATAGAGGAGAGAAACCCCACACTTTCAGACCAGACGGGTTTTGTTACTATTAAGACTTTGGAAAGTGGAAAAACTGAAAAAGTTTCAGCACGGTTGAGAAACGTATTTCTGTATGAATTAAACACTGTGAATAAATAAGGATATGGAAAAAGTGTAGGTTGTTAAGAGTACAAGATGAATGACTCAAAAAAAATCAAAGTGCGACAAACCATCTCCAAAAACGTAAAGATTTCATGCCGCCACATTATACTTGAGAGATGCACATTTTTCTTCTGCTTTTTTGTTTTAAAAAAGAAATAGCAAAGATTAATCAAATGCATTTGAACACTAAGCTAAAGATCCCTGAAAACAGAATCTGTTTTATCATTGAGTACATGGAAGGAGCCACACTATAAAGACACAAGGGTGAATTCACCAAACAGTTGCACCACTTTAGCATCACAGGACCTGTTCACTGCAGGTATTAAAATCAATCTTTAGTGATACAACTACATATTGACAGGTGAAATACAATGCTATTTATGCCTGCCACTATATACACTCTTAAAACAAAGGTTCTTTACAGGTATCTATAGCTGTTTTTCCATCGTCTGGCCGAACGGTTCTAGGAATTTTAAGGAACAGTTACTGTTATCCATTTGAGCTTAGTTCGGCATGGAACGATTACAAACCGTTCTCGCCCTGGAATTATTACATTATTACAATTATTACATTCCAGAGAACTCTTTTACTTGCCCCAGAGTGGAAAATAAAACCATTTCCGTACCGTCAGCACTGACATAGAATGGTTAAGCAACAAGAACGGTTTGGCCCGATGGTGGAAAAGTAGAGGCAATGCTTTATTTTAAGGTGACGTATAGTCACCTTACATGTACTTATAGTAATAACAGTAAATTTTGCATACTTACAAGTAACTAACCCTAAACCAAACCCGGTAGCACTTTATTTTACAGTCCTATTCCCCATGACCTTACTATGTACTTATGATAGTAATTGTAATGGGTAATAACTATGTACTAACCCTTAACCCTACCCCTAAACCTAACCTTAACCCATGTACTTACCTTATGTTACCCAGTACTTTCTTAGGTAAGTAAACTGTAAGTAAATGTAAGTGCACGTACTGTAAAATATAGAGCAACCCCAAACCCTATCCGTAACTCTATAGTAAGTACATGTAGTTAATAGGGGTTTGACAAAATCTCGTGCCACGTGACGAAATTTCTCGTCGAGGTGAAAAGCTGTCTCGCGATATTGCCATGACGGAGTGTGAGGGTGTAAATTAGGACAGAATATGCCACCGTTACATTTACATTACGCCTCCACTGTCGTTTAGCTTTTTATAAAAATAAAAACCATTTAATTTAGTTGGATAACGGTCGCTTCAATTCCATCCAGCTCATCCAACACGAGCTGCAGGAATCAGAGTTCACTGATCACGTGACGAGAGTAAGTGACGAGATGACTAACAAGACCATGGCGGAGGATTTGTTGCACTACAGAGCCTAAGCATCTGACAGTTGTCTTAACTTGTAGAATGTGCATGCAGCACTGCTGCTCCCTATTCACAGAGTTACTGCATATGATAATTCATACTAAGAAAGTAGAACTGAAATGACATTCATTACAAGATGAATGCATCAGCAGAATATTTTCCTAGTCATTGAGGATTTCTTAAAAATGTTGTGTAAGAATCTTGTCTCGTTCTCATGAACTCAATCTCATGTCACATCTCGTGAGCCGTCTCATCACACCCCTAGTAGTTAATTGACATTACTTATTTGAGTAAGTACAGTGTAACTACATCACCTTAAAATAAAGTGTAACCAAAGTGGCAAAGTGAAGCTTTCCATTGCACAAAAAGTTCTTTATAGTGGAAAAAGGTTCTTTATGTTATTAAAATATTCCTTACACTAAGAATAAAAAAGAAAGTTCTTTAAGAACTGTTCATTAAATGTTTCTTTGGGGAACCAAAGTTTTCATTTTATCTCTTTGTTTAAAACCTCTCTTTAGCGCAGTGGCTGATTGACAGGTGAGTAGAGGCATCAAGACTGATTAGTCCAACTCACCTGGCAAGAATGAAAAGAAAGAAGACAAGAAAAAGCAAATGTGACAATCCCAGCACATGAGGAGGAAATAAGGGGCGAGGGGAAGCGGTTGCATCCCTAAAGCTACTGAGATGTGAAGTTGTCAAAACACATATTTCAATGTGAACAAAGTGAGCAAGGAGTATGCACACAAAAGCGTGTGAATGGGCAGATGTCTGGAGCAGATCCCGGGCTTCAGACTCTCAGGAAACTAGGAGATAAATGATGTGAGACTAAAGTTCTTCCATTGTTCCTCTTGCATTTAGAAGCAGCGCTATTATCGCCCAAAATGTCTTTGAAACTTGAGCACTTAGTGTGTATGTGCCATTGAATTACGCTTCTAGGGTGCTTTCAATGAAACCACCTGATTTGATAGTGAAAAGACAGATGAAAACAATTTCCTTTTTCATTTATACATAACACAGGTGGTCAACGTTGAAAAGAGACTTGTGTTATTGATTCGGTACTGAATCAAGATCAGGTGCTAAAGCAAATGCTGTGTTTTGGATGCTGGTGTCCCTACCAGTCTTCTTGAAAGAATATTCCAGGTTCAAGACAAGTTAAGTTCAATCGACAGCATTTTGTAGCATAATAGTTTGGACTTATCCCTCATTTACTTTAAGGCAAGACTTAGGCAAAAACACTTTTTTTTTTCATGCACTGGTCCATTTGGTCTATGTGTGTTTTATAACAATATTTTTTTTTTAGACTAGTGGAAAGACGACATAAAAAATGCACTCATTTTATTGCACTTTATCTATTTTTGTCTGTAGATTTCAATTACACTACATATCTTTAACGGAAATTTTCTCAAAATGTGTTGTCTTTCTCATGCACTGAGTCAGAAATCTCCACTTCAGTAGCACTTACATACACCAAACTTTACACTTTTATTCCTATCTATAATCTTGAAGTTTTTTTTGCAGAGGTGTTTCTTCATATATTCAAATTTTCATACAACATATACACATTTTTTTTATCTTTTATCTCTATTTTTATCTCCGTTATCTCTAATATGCCGTGACTTAATCCAATGAAATTACATTAATTATTCTGTTAAAATGTGAGCTTTTAGTTGAGCTGCAAAGCTCTTTTTTTGCATTTATGGTGTTGTCAGGGTGACAAAGTTGTTCAATTGTAAATAACTTTAAACAGAAAAGGTTAGCAAGCAATTTTATCACACTAAAATCATGCTATATTGATTACGTCTTTAGGCTATACTATTGAAACAATGAGTAAGTTTACGGATTTGCGCTATTCACTGTCATTGTAAGTGCTTCACTGTAACAGAGACTGTTGTTGTTTAAAGAAGGTGGAAATCAACATTATGCAACAAATCGAGCTTTTTTTTAGTACTGAACCATAGAATATTCTGTATTTACGTGTACTTACAGTGTACTTACCTAAGAAATTACTGGGTAATATAAGGTTAAGGATAGGTTTAGGGGTAGGTTCAGGCTTAGTACCTATTACCCAGTTAAGTTAATTACTGTACTAAGTACTGTTCATCGTATGTACATGGGGAACAGAACTGTAAAATAAAGTGCTACCAATATTCCTTTAACTAGCTGAACCAACAAGCCTACCTAGAGCATGTTAATAGTCACAAATGGCACAGTCCCTGTTAGTGACTGTCACCGTCAAATGTACAGAAGCTTATGTGTGGTTTCTGCTTGTTGTAGCACCGCTGTAGGTGTGGCATAAGTGCGTGTTTCTGCCTGATTGCTGACTTAGCGCTGAAATATCCACACCCTCCTGTTGCAGCAGACTACATGACATATGGGGTTCCCACACATCGGGTTTCCCATCACAAGAGATGTCTTTGACCCTCTGAAAGGCTTAAGTGTTACCCTGTCAGTGTTCATGAAGATGTACAGAAGCGTATGAGACAATACATGATGTGGTTTCTTACGCCTTGTTACACTACTGTGGCGTGATGTGGAAACTTGTGTGTGTAACTGCTGACTCGTCCATTTTGCTTGAGAAAAGCAGCATCTAGTTGCAGCAGTAAAAGATGTGACTGTGGAGGTTCTTCCACAGCAAAGCTGGTCAACAAGCTGTGCTTTTGGATATTGATGGGAATCAGTTCTTGTTTTGAATCTGATTGCACTTTATGATTCTGGTTCGTCATCAGTAGTGTTGAAGCAATAAAAATTTGTCTTTAATAATGTAAACTAACTGAAAAAAAAGAAAGAATTAAAAACAATAATAATGATAATAATGATTACATATATTGTTTATAATAAATATAAAATTTCAAATTTCAGAGTAAACAGTTACAGATTCAAAGTGGATTCAACGGAAATAGTAACCTCCAGAAGAACCACTCTAAATGACTCTAATGGTTAGATTGATTCAAACTCATCTGAGTCCTTTTGTCCAACTGATTCAAAAGAGCCTGATTGTAAGAATGATTTGAGTAATCTTATAAAAATATTTTTGGTTATGTATCAGACTGCACTATGTGTTTTGTGCACCAGTATTAGAAGAAGAAAGTTCAAGAAGTGTTAATGGAACTAAATGTCATGAAAATCATTTAGTTTCTATATATATATTATATATATATATATATAAATGAATTGATTCTGTATAAGAACCGATTCTGGACTGCCTACCATAGTTTTGGATGCTGGTGCCCAGGATGAGATACTGGTGTACTGGTGTATCCAAGAAGGTTCTTAACTAGCTTAACCAGCTCCAAACTATTACCGACTAGCATAAACCAGTCTGGAACAGCATGGAAATTCATGCTGGTCTATACCATGAAGCAAGTTTAGATGGATAGCCAGATATGTTTCAGTTTAGTTTGCATCAACCCTGGGTTTTAGGCACCATGATTTATATAATTATTATACCCCTAAACCCTTATACATAAGCAATTTTAGTTTAACAATTAAACTAACGTTGGCAACGATAGCCTAGTGGGCTGCGCACCAACTTGCACTTCGGGCAAGGCAAGGCAATTTATTTGTAAAGCACCACTAAAAACAACAGTTGGTTGACCAATGTGCTGTACAACTTTTAAACAGGTACAAACATTAACAAAAAAAGTGAATCGCAGGTTGTCTATGTTTCAAGGCATGTGATTGGCTGTTCACTACTGATATCACACTTTCATGTGCACATGCTCCATGAACTCAGGATCAAAGCCTGAGTTGACAGAGAAAGTTGATAATCAGCGTCATGGTACCAACAAAGCCTGATTCAACTGGTTTGGTTTTGTCAACTTAAAACTAATCCTGTAAACCTGAGTTTGTTCAACTACCATTATGGTTTATGCCCCTGGTCTTTTTAGCAGGTTCATCAAGTCATGGAGGAGAAACAAGCAAATGTGAAGACAAAAAGTAATTGCTCCTTTATCAAGTTCTTCTCTGAAGCTTTCCATCTGAAAAGAAAAAAGAGCCTTTACATAATGATTGGAATGTTGCTCTTTGTTTTGCGGGTGTGGTTAGAGCCGTTCACAAGTGTCATCCAGGTGGGCGTCAAAGGCGAAAGCTGGCATCAAGTCCAAACGCACCTCTTCAATGCCTCCAATCTCCCTTTTTAAACAAACTGCTTTGATGTATATGTGGACAAAAAAAAGCTGAGTAAACAAGTATGCAATACTGGAAGGATGGACAAGGTCTGTTCCCGCTCTGCCAGCGGGACGGTTTACCTTCCCATTTAGTGAGTACATGGAGGATTAAGCCAGAATTACTTCCTCTCAGTGTCTTTATCCGTGTCTCTGTTTGTATCCCGGGAGGACTTCAGAGCCATGTTTGTTCACAGCTGACAGTGTCACGCAGATGTTTCTTTCGTGGCGGCACACGCTGGGATTGCATTGATGGAACTGTTTCACCTTGTCAAGGGGAAGAAAAAGAGGGAGAGACAGCGAAAGACAGAGACTGAATAGTCCATTTAAAGACATTCCTCTGCAGTTTTGTGGGGTTTCTTAAGAACTGAAAAACACTGGATACACAGAGGGTGTCATGCACCTTTTTTGAGCTTGGTGACCAGGCGAGACAATAAAATCTCTTTTTAAATGTAAGTTTATAAAGTCTAAGGCAGGTTAGGAAGCAAATTCTGAGCAAATATAAATCGATCAAGCCTAACATTATGACCACCTTCCTCATATTGTGTTGGTCCCCCTTTTGCTGCCAAAACAGCCCTGACCCATCAAGGCATGGACTCCACTAGACCCCTGAAGGTGTGCTGTGGTATCTGGCACCAAGATCCTTTAAGACCTGTAAGTTGCGAGGTGGGGTCTCCATGGATCGGACTTGTTTGTTCAGCACATCCCACAGATGCTCGACTGGATTAAGATCTGGGGAATTTGGAGACAAAGTCAACACCTCAAACTCGTTGTTGTGCTCCTCAAACCATTCCTGAACCATTTTTGCTTTGTGGCAGGGCGCATTATGCTGAAAGAGGCCACAGCCACCAGTGAATACCGTTTCCATGAAAGGGTGTACATGGTCTGTAACAATGCTTAGGAAGGTGGTACGTGTCAAAGTAACATCCACATGGATGGCAGGACCCAAGGTTTCCCAGCAGAACATTGCCCAAAGCATCACACTGCCTCCGCCGGCTTGCCTTCTTCCCATAGTGCATCCTGATGCCATGTGTTCCCCAGGTAAGCAACACACACACACACCCGGCCATCCACGTGATGTAAAAGAAAACGTGATTCATCAGACCAGGCCACCTTCTTCCATTGCTCGGTGGTCCAGTTCTGATGCTCACATGTCCACTGTTGGCACTTTCGGCGGTGGACAGGGGTCAGCATGGGCACCCTGACTGGTCTGCGGCTATGCAGCCCCATACACAACAAAATGCAATGCACTGGGTATTCTGACACCTTTCTATCAGAACCAGCATTAACTTCTTGAGCAATTTGACCTACAGTAGCTCAACTGTTGGATCGGACCACACGGGCTAGCCTTCGCTCCCTACGAGCATCAATGAGCCTTGGCCGCCCATGACTCTGTCGCCGGTTCACCGCTGTTCCTTCCTTGGACCACTTTTGATAGATACTGACCACTGCAGACCGGGAACACCCCACAAAAGCTGCAATTTTGGAGATGCTCTGACCCAGTCTTCTAGCCATCACAATTTGGCCCTTATCAAACTCGCTAAAATATTTACGCTTGCCCATTTTTCCTGCTTCTAACACATCAACTTTGAGGACAAAATGTTCACTTGCTGCCTAATATATCCCACCCACTAACAGGTGCCGTGATGAAGAGATAATCAGTGTTATTCACTTCACCTGTCAGTGGTCATAATGTCCATTTTCATCAAAAGGTAGATTGAGTCCATCAACAAAGCTTGCACAGTAGTTACCTCTTTGTGGGTTTGACATTTTCTCTTTAACATTTTGATTTATATGCTGTTGAATGTTTGACAATCAAGGTAAGCTTACTTGTGCGTAAACAACTCCTATCTGCTCTTATGCTTTTTTTATTTTGGAAGTCACATTCAAAATCTATGGCTGGGGAAACACACACACCTTTGTAAGATCCATGGTGATTATCCAAATAAGGTAAAAGGATGTGCGTGTAGAATCCATATCAGTTATTTGTCCTTGAGAGCACATGAAGGCATGAATACTTTCTGTTTCTATTTCTACTGAAGTCCCAACCGGTAACGCTTGTAATTGTCAGGTGTAAAACACTAGAAAAAAAATTGTAAAAAGTCCAAGTTCTTTGATCATTCATACAGGCTTAAAGCTTTCACCCATCCACCCACTGACACACAAACTCACAAGCTGCAAAAACCAGAGGAGCGGCCCAATCAGGGGGGAGTGCATTCTTGCCGTCTCCTCACTCAGAACACACACAACATGTGGCTTTGTGGCCCCCTCATTGCCTGTTCTGTTCAAGAGGGCTTAATGGGACATAGACCATGCACTTTTGTGTTACAAAGCACTGGTTCCTCTTCTTTCGATATACCAGCACTGACAGCCAGGGTCAGGTTGGAAAAATGACCAGGCAGGTCCGGGCAGGTCCTCTCCAGTGGAATCTGGACCCGGCATGTGAAAATGTACTAGACAACAAAACCGGGGCGGAGAGAAAAAGTTGCATAGATATACGAGATGTAGATATGAATACTAAGATCTACATTAGCAACTTTTGCTTAGCCACTGCATATTTGAGCTCATCCACCATATTGGAAAGGTCAAAATCCACTATAGACGCATGCAACTGAATCAACAGATGCTGCATATAATATAAAAATTCAAATTTAAATTACTGAAAAAAAATACTTCGAATGAAAATAATGGGCATAGTAATCATAAATGCCAAAGTTGGATAAAGAAGGTCATACATTTATTTAATCTAAAATACAGTAAAGTATAGTTATTCATATCCAAGGTTTGAGAGATGAGCATAAATGCATTGTGGGACATTTGATTGATTTCTTGATTTGCAAGAAGTATCACGTGACTACAACATTTAAGTATTGGACACAAGCACTCTCACTACAAAAGCAACACTTTAGATAGGCTACTTTTCATATTTACCTCAAATCAAAACATCAATAAAGTGTCTCCTCTCTATTAACAAAACCACAAACCGTGACACGAACACACACATAGATGTACACGGAGCGCAGCGAATGAAGCTGCTGTCAGTGTTGAACAGCTGCATGGACTTCTCTGGACCGAGCCCAGCCACCTCTGTCCCACAAAGAGCTGCTTGTGCCCTCTCAGTTCGGCTTGAGTCGACATGAAACACACACTCACAGGGCCAGGGTCAGACCCTGTTCTTTGTAAAGGGAGCTGTTGTCAGACCTCATTGGCAGACGGAAGAGTGGAGGTCAAATGTTAGCGGTACGGGGGGTAGGGTGAGGTGAGTCTGTCCTGGGTTGCTGCACCTCAGAGCAGTTGACATGCTAATGCTAACCCTGTGTGCAAATTAGACAATGGGTGTATCTCAACCAGCTCCCTAGCTTCCTAGGAAGTGAATCAGTATATCATGTGCACAAATTCGGGCACTGGTAAAGACATTAAGGACCTATTGGGAAACTGATTACTCTATTTCCGACGACATGACAATGTCTTCATTGTACAACATCACTACTGGTATTTATGAACAACAGCAAAACTGATATCTTTCTGACATTGTTTTAACGAGACACCAAACCTGCTAGATTTAAATAGTCAGTATCAAAAAAATAAACCGCAGTATCATTTGTTCAAGAAACGACTTGCTTTAAACGACCATCAGACACAACTTGAAAAGGAAAAGGCGGCGCAACTATACAATCAGTCTCCCACTTTGAAGCGGTACTTAACTGTAGTGGAAAAGCAAACCGAAAGTAAAGCGAGCTGAGCCGTGCCGTGCCGTGCCGTGCCGAGCCAAGCCAAGTAGTACCACGCAGTGGAAAAGCGCCAATAGTGAGCACTGATGCTCCCTGGTTTACATGGTGCATTGTGGGACATTTTAGGCAGTTTTGCCAAGTTCGTTTTTTTCCCACAGAATTGGACTACTTTAATACTGTTCCTGCAGGTTGTTTTTCATGTACGCGGGTTGAAGCGACCTGAAATAACATGATACTTAGCCTCTGGAATGCAGATTTTACCAGGGAAACCCACCAAAAACACGGATTTTACCCCCCGGAATGCGATTTTTACCGGGGGACCCCCCCCCCGAAACGCAATTGGGCTAGTTTTGAGTAGCAATTGGGCAGGATTTGTTGTGAAAACCTGGCAACCCTGATTTTAGGGATCAAACATTTCAGTACACTGGAAGGATTTTGAGATTGAGATAGCCCTTGAAATGGCAGTCAGTGCCCTGACTTCTGAAGGGAGCTGATTGAGACGCACTCAATATAATTCTTGTTTATTAATGATTTACATTTTTGCTACGGAATTTTCTATGAAATTTACAACACATAGCATCTCTAGCACATTTAGCTGAACATCTCAACTAGCTTTACCTGCCATACTTTTCATAATCAGAATTATTTTCATCTTGTTTTTCAGGTAAAATAACTGAATATCTTTAAAATTTGATTCATTTACTTAAGAAGCACAATTGTCTATGAAAATAAGACTAGTTTCAGAGAATTCCAGAAGTAGGGACAGATCTTTTCTTACATATTGTGACGTACATCAGACTGTAATGGATTATTGAAAAAGAAAAACATGAAGAAAGTCGAATTGGTTCAATTCATCGGTTGTTGATCTGATGTTGAGAGTCATTACACTCAAAAATGAATGCGAGTTTGCAGTCGATTGTGGAGGGGCAGGGTTTACACTGACTAAATGATTGGAGAAGTCCTGCATATGTCAAAAGTGTCCAGAAGTCTGTATTTTCAGTGTTATTTTAGCTTCATTGAGATACTATTATAGTTTACTACTACTATTAGTCGACAATTTGATTGAACATCACAAGGTAAAAAAAAATGAAAAAATGAAACATGTATGAATCAATCACAATCAATCACAAGACGGGGCAGTCGTGGCCTAATGGATAGAGAGTCGGACTTGTAACCCAAAGGTCATGGGTTCGAGTCTCAGGTCCGGCAGGGATTGTCGGTGAGGGGAGTGAATGTCCAGCGCTCTCCCCACCCTCAATACCACGACTGAGGTGAGACCCTTGAGCAAGGCACCGTTCCCCCAACTGCTCCCCGGGCGCCGCAGCAATGGCTGCCCACTGCTCCGGGTGTGTGTTCACGGGGTGTGTGTTCACTGCTGTGTGTGTGCACTTGGATGGGTTAAATGCAGAGCACAAATTCCGAGTATGGGTCACCATACTTGGCCACATGTCACTTCTTCACTTCACAATATGATATATTTACAAACACATGATGAATTTTCATTTCACACTGATTTGAAGTTTAAATAAAGAAGAAGTTTATGCTATGGCTACAAACAGAGCATCTGTTTGCAAGCATCATGTTAAAACAGGTCATCTTTTTGTGGATACAAACCTGTTGTTTGAAAACATTGTTGAAATGTTTCTTGTGTAATATGTTAAGACCACTCAAACCCTGTACTCCATTTTTTAGACGGATTCAAGCCTTGAGCCGAGTTTGCAGACCCTATGATTATAGTGACACCGACCTCTGATGTGCGACAAAAATGTAGTTAAACTTCACACAAATGAGCAATGATGTTGCCTGTGTACAAAAATAAATAAGGTGTTGTATGTGACTCAAGAAAAGTTTAAATCACTTTCTAACTGCTGTTTCTGGATGCTGTAAGGTTTCTCGGGTCTTATGCACGTTACAGCTTGTATATACCAATAAACACATCACAGTGAGAGACATACATTTCTAAATGCTAAGTATCCAGTGCACGGTTTCAGTTTGAGACTGTTAGCAGAGGACCGCCTGTCCTTCAGCAGCGTTAGGGACAGTGGTTTGACATTTCTAGGTCACCTAGCCTTTCGCTAAACAAGCAGCTCAGAGATGCTAGGTGTTTCCCAGCACAGTGGCCATACAACATGACACTCGGCAATCCGGGTCTGTGTAGAGTTGAACTTGTTTACAATGGTAAGGCAAACAGAACCTATAACCTTTCCCACGGAGTCCCAGTAACCTGAAGATCATATAAAACACTCCAGTGTTTGCAAGTACGCTAACTAGCACATCCTTAGCTGCTGACTCACGAGTGGCGCGTATCAAAACGCATTCTCTTTTCTCTCACTGTACGAGCTTTTCTCACACTTTTGGACGCCGTGAATCAACTCTGCAACCTTTCTGCCGTTTTAAATATTTATGTCCGTTACGTCAACAGGGTGTGCGTCTCTCGGGCCAGATGTGTTTGCTGCAGTGGTGGAGTGCTGCTCTCAGAACGAGGCCGCACACATCACACGCAGTTTATTTTAGTAATTTCCTCTCCATCCTTCAGCTGTCTGTTAAGCTGACCACTCGCCCCTGCAGCTGTGGCCAATCCATAACCCCCCCCCGCCGCCCGTATTCT
>RJVU01018281.1:1230221-1248768 GCA_003731715.1 Anabarilius grahami
TCTCATTACAAGTACATTTAAATCAATTAAATGTATTTTAGGTGAACACATTTACAATTTTGAAACTGTATGATTCAAGCCTGTACGCAAGAGTAGCAGAAGAATAACCATGGGAAATTCTTGAGATTGTGTGAATTTTCTGATTCACACAGCTTCTGATACATAATCATATGCATTTCAAGATCCCCCGAACACAGAATGCGTCATCCTCCATCCTCCTTTTTCCCCAAATAAAATCTCTATACCATCCATGCACAAATTACCCATAATTCCCATAGCTACTACCTGTCATCTCTCACAGTAGCACCGGATTTGGCTTCCCACACCATACAGCTTCATGAACAGACGCTGAGATCGCACTCATCGACCCCCCCCAGCGCTTTTCCCAGGCCAGTCTGATAAAGGTGAGGGTCATGTAATCTTATCGGCTGGACCGCTCGTGTTATTTCCGCTGGCACCCTTTCACACCGCTGTTTGTGCACAAACCACCCCTCCAGAGCCCGAGCCGCCTGCGGTAAGTCTTATCAGCATGAATAAAGAGCCGGGGACAGGGAACGTGACCACCTCAACAAGGAAATGCAACACTGCAAAACACTACATATACATTCCCTCTCCTGAGATCCTGTCGGATCCAAAACATGCCACATGCTGCATGTAGAGCCACTGTAAGCGACTGGAACAGGAGGGAAAAGATGGCCCCTGTAGGCTACTGTAATCTATCAGTGAAATTCAAGTAGGTGAAACATCGATTATTAACTCTGTGGAACTGAAAAACAAGCCTGACAGCTGTGGGATCTGAACACAGCTCATTTTCATTTCCTTAATTGGATTTGTTTGGCAGGAACTCTAATGAGCTTTGCACCCAATTTGACAGCCTAACTTTATTTTAGTAGTACATGTACATACTGTATATACATATATGGGTCATTGACGAATAAGGTTTTTAAAAGTGTAAAAAAAACAAAAAACATAATGGAGATATAATTAATTTTGAAGTTTTATTAAGTGTTAACGATAAGATAATGTGGTTTTTATAATCAATTACCACTGCTTTTGTCATTTTTTACAAGATGGACAAAATTTGTCACCAAAATATTCGGTTTAAAGGTGCCATCGAATGAAAAATTGAATTTACCTTGGCATAGTTGAATAACAAGAGTTCAGTACATGGAAATGATATACAGTGAGTCTCAAACACCATTGTTCCTTCCTTCTTATGTAAATCTCATTTGTTTAAAAGATCTCCGAAGAACAGGCGAATCTCAACATAACACCGACTGTGACGCAACAGTCGGGATCATTATTATGTACGCCCCCAATATTTGCATATGCCAGCTCATGTTCAAGGCATTACACAAGGGCAGGACGTCTGGATCTGTGCACAGCTGAATCATCAGACTAGGTAAGCAAGCCGTTAGCCACGGAGCACAGCCTCAAACTCATTCAGAATTAAATGTAAACATCCAAATAAATACCATACTTACGCGATTATACATGCTGCATGACGAACATTTGTAAAGATCCATTTTGAGGGATATATTAGCTGTGTGAACTTTGATTATGGGGTATCTATGGGGTATTTTGAGCTGAAATTTCACAGACACATTCAGGGGACACCTTAGACTTATATTACATCTTGTAAAAAAACGTTCGATGGCACCTTTAACTAAAAATTCGGTTTTACCGAATGACACTTTTGGTTATACCGAATGATGATATTTTCAAAAAACGCTAACAGGCTGATATCTAGCTAGCTAGCAAAAGGACAATCAAACATTTAATATTTAGTACAAGTTTTTTAAATATAACAACATTTTCCATGTTTTATAGCGGTTGAACCGAATGATCTGCTGTTTTGGGACATGTGTATGAGCAAGTGAAAACGTGAATTTTTCTAAAAGTTAAAAGAAAGTTAGTTACTTTGCTTCACCACCATGTGGTCCTTTGCAGGTGTCTGAATGATGTCATATCCTGTCACATGATACTGACTGCATGAATTGATCCAAAATGGTCCCTTTATATTGGTTACTCCGAATGACATCAATGAAATTCATTTTTCCGGACATTCTTTCTCATAACAAAGCAATGACTTCTACACATAATTTTAACACCATTTTAAACTATGTTGATATATGATGTTATAAAATCATGCCAGAATAAAAGATATATACATTTATTATGTATTGTTATATATATATATATATATATATATATACACACACATATACATATAATATATACATATGTATTGTTTTTGAAAGAAGTCTCTTGTAATCATGGCTGAATTTATTTGATCAACAATAAAGTAAAACAGTAATATTATGAAATATTAGTACAATTTAAATGAACTGTTTTCTATTTGAATATGTTTTAAAATGCAATTTATTCCTGTGATGCAAAGCTGAATTTTCAGCATCATTACTCCAGTCTTCAGTGTCACATGATCCTTCAGAAATCATTCTAATATGCTGACTTGTTCTTCAAGAAACAGCTCTTATTAATATAAATGTTGAAAACAGCTGTGCAGCTTAAAATATTTTTGTGGAAACATGATTTTTTTTCAGGATTCTTTGATGAATAGAAAGTTCAAAATAACTTTTTTTTAATTTTTTTTTATATAAATCTTTTTATTAAAAGTAAGTAATNATCACTTTTGATTTTTTTAATGTGCCCTTGCTAAATAAAGTATTATTGTCTTTCAAAGAAAAATCATACTTATTATATATTACACATCAGTAAACATGTGATTCATTGACAGATTAAATGAATAGTGGGGGAACTTTGTTGACTATGATCTAAAAAGGCGACTTTATAAGTCTCTAAACTTCCCAAATGCTGTTTTTCTAATGGACCTGAATCATAAAAATGCCCCATGTCGTATCAGATAGACTCCAGGGTAGATGGAGTTTCACATCCACCTTCAAAATTTACAGCAATGCTTATTATAGCAATAAGTATAACTAAGTTAAGCCAAATCAACATAGTACTTTTTCAATTGACATCATATATTACTTTTACAACTTTTGTGGATTACTTTTACTAATTTATTACTAATATAATTATTATATATCATAAATATTTTTAGAATATATATATATTTTTTTTTATTATGAAATATACATAAAATGTATTAATATATAGTATACATAATTTGAAAATATCACTTGTCCATAACAATCATATATTCCTATGTTTGCATTTGATCTATGCAAACGAAAAGTGTGACACATTGCCAGGGAGGGGGAAAAAAAGGAAAAGTAACAATTATTTTTTAGGAGAAAGCACTATTAAGTAGCTGTTACTTTAAAGATCTGTTCACATTGTGAAGCTATTCAAATGTACAATGGCTGGTGAAACAAATAAACTAATATCTCTCATATTTCAGCTTTCATCTACATCCTTAAGCAGGGAGGATATTGTTCCCCCACATCCTGTCATCTGATAAAAGACCCCATCCTCTCTAACAGCGAACTTCTGTTAGCGTATCGCTCACTACATTCAGCTAACGTATGTCTGATCCGTGCTCCCCCTTTACCACCGGCGGGGTTCGAACTCAAACAAAGGAAAACAAGTGAGGTTTGTGCTGGTAACAGGTACCATCTGCGTCTAGTTACCTACCCGGCAGTGGTGCATGGGAAAAAAGAGGCAGTGCTCCCCTAAAATGAGCTGGCCGGAAATGGCCCCTGAGCCCCTCAAAGCTACACCACAGCACAATGTCTGGAGGTGTTACTGTCTCCCGTTTTGTGGTGTTAAACCATGAAACAGGAGCTTTATTTTACACACGTCCTGTAAAATGCAGCTCTTTTAATCTAGCTATTTTGAGACCAATGATCTCCAAATGGTTGTGAGTTTAATTTAGGATTTTAAAAAAAGTTTACGTATGGAGACAGCGATGGACTGGAACATAATTGTTGGTTTAACTTTTAAAAAATTTAAGTTACCTGGTTGCCTTAAAATTTTGAGTTCATTGAAATTAAAAATTTGAGTTAATACAATGAAGGCGACTGGTTTAATCAACATAAACTCAAAATATTATGTTATCTGAACCACATTAATTATCTAAGTTGATTTGACAAAAGAAAAATATATAATAAAATATATCAACTGTGCCTATAGCATTGTGCTAAGCTAACAACACAAGGTTGTCACAAATTAATTTTGAGATTGCAATCTTTGTGAAGTATACAGTTTATGACAACTAAAACCATAAAAAACCATATATACAACCATGTATATATAGTTTTACCATATAAAACTATATAGTTATATAGTAACACTTTACTTAAAGCATCTATAAAAGGTATTCGTAATGTACATTATAATGCATTATATCTTTTCATAAATAATTGTAACCAAAGTTAAAATGCATTATAATATTTGCAGATTCTTTGATACATCTGAAATTGATTGTTCGTATAATTGCAATATGCTTTCTAAAGGCATAACAAATGTATTATAACTGTTGTTACAAATATTCATGAGACCATTATAAAGGTCTTTTCACGGCATGTCGTAAATTAATTATCATACAGATTCAGCTTGTAAAAAGCGTTCACATCCTCGGTAGAGCTCTTAATTACAACTTGCAAGCTGGGAATTTTCTGAGAGCTCCTACTTGTACCATGTGACTGCTGCAGATTCATTTAGGCGTTGATAGTGTTACCAGTGAAGAGCTCAGAGTAGAACCTCACATATTGTCATCTCGAAATTACATTAAATATGACATGGCGTGAATATGTATATATATATATATATATATGAAGGCTTAAAGTAAAGTGTTACCAAACTTATATAAAGTATGAATAAAAACGAACAGTATCTCAATAGCACTAAAATGACACTGATCTTATAGGAGGAAGTAAAATACAGTTTCTTAAAATGCTCACTCTAGGTTTGGAACAGAGGAATATTGTACTTTGCCAAACCACTGTTATAACTTTCAATCAGCTTCACATCTGCCAAAAGTCACATACCGACTTTCAATCAAATAGAAAAAATAAACTTTCTTGGAGCCACTTATTCCTTATTTAGGGGGTAATATCCCAACGCAATGCAATTGGGTAGAAAATAGCACTTCCTAGAGCACGTCTCCATTTAAAACCATGACCAAAACCATGACTTCCTCTGCTCTAAATTAGTTCCATTCCTCTTTTTCCTTAGGATGCTCTATTTGGAACACATCTAGGAGTTGGCCAGAGTCTGTGTTTTGGTTTTTGTTGTGCAATGCATTGGAGCTTGAAGGAAGTGTTGAAAATCACTTGATGACTGTAAGAGCTCCGCTACAGAGCCGTTGCCAGCTCTTCCATCATGATTTGGGGAGGAACCTCAGGGATACGGATGCTTAAAGGAGCCCATTATGTATTAAATAGTCAAGACTACCTCTAAACATTCACCCAGTCATTATTTATTCCATTCTTGGTCAAATCTCAGTAGACTATTTTCAATCACTGATGAATCGAATTATTAGATATAATGACGAATTTGTTGGATTCAGTGGGGAATGTGTTTTGAAATCTCAACCACAAAACTTTCTTTTCGCACAATTCTCGAATGGAATTCCTTTCATCAAAGTGACAAATTGTATGTGAAGTCGCTGAAGAGAAACAGAGTTGCCTGCATGTAAGCTATCAAGAAAAGGGAACAAATTAGCAAAACAAAATAGGAAACTGCCATAGTGTGTTGTCAGCTTCAGTAGGGAATGTGTGTTGTGATGTTTTATCTCTGACTTGTGTGCTGTGGTCAGTTCTATAAGGAATGTCCTGAGGGGTAAAAATGAGATAATACAGTGTTTCAATGCTCAAGTCATTTCCTCAAACACATCACATGAGCTGTGAATGAATGAACCCTGGAAACACAACTTCCTGACAACTAGATAAAGAATTCCAGAGGCGAGAGCAAGAAAACTGTGGCATATTTTCAGAAACCATAAAATGAAACCATAAACCTGATGGCAGAGAGTGTGGAAGCTCTTGCAAGGTGGCAACAACTGAACTTTCTAGAAGTCAACAGGTCAATCTATGTGTGTTTTCAACCAAATAAATAATCTGTCAAAAAGCAGGTCTTGTTTTTCATTGGTTGTGCTTACGTTCAAACATTTAGGGGTGGGTTCATTTTTTTTCTCAAAAGGAAATTAATGCTTTAATTTAGCAAGAATGAATAAAATTGATTAAAATGACAGTAAAGACATTTAATATGTTACAAAAATTTCTATTTCAAATAAGTGCTGTTCTTTTGAACTTTCTATTCATCAAAGAATCCCCCCCAAAAAATTGTGGTTTACACAAATTACACCATTAAGTTTTCAACATTGATAATAATAATATTAAATGTTTCTTAAGCAGCAAATCAACATATTAGTATTGTTTCCTGAAGGATCATGTGACACTAAAGACTTCTGAAAACTCAGCTTTGCATCACAAGAATAAATTGCATTTTAAAATATTAAAATAGTTGTTTTAAAATCTAATAATATTTTACATAATTGCTGCTTTAAATGTGTTTTGATCAAATAAATGCAGCCTTGGTGAGCATAAGAGTCTTCTTTCAAAAACTTTTGAACAGTAGTGAAAAAAACAGTAAAGAAATAAATATAAACCTTTTTAAATATAATAAGAAATCATGAAAGGCACCTTATACTTGGCTTATATTTCATTGCATGCTAATAAACACATTACTTACTATAAAAAGTAGCATTATTACAATTTTTTTATAATAAGTAACACATTCCTGTCAGAAGTAACATTCCCCAACACTGTTATTCAATATTGAATTAGTCACAATTAGTAGAATAAGTTGGAAAATGACACATCATTGAAAGTATAAATGATAAAAGAGGTTTTCTGCTCTATATTTGGTCAGAACCAATTGCTTTTCTCTTCAAAGTTTCCTCTTCAAGATAACGCTATGAATCTAAAATAGTTGTTAAAGACTGACAAACAAGGAAGCTTTTCAGGTAAGATCTGGGAATGACCCTGTGCTAAATCTGGACACCTGTAGTTTGTTAAATGGTAAAATGTGAAGGTGACAGGTTAATTAAATACATTTTTGTGTGATAAGTATAAAGATTACTGCTCTGAATGAAACAAGAGGCGTCAATCCTTGAAATGCCTAAAAATAACCATTCAGGTTTGGAAAACAAACACAGTAATCGTGTACGGTTAAAATCACACAGTCAGGGTGAAAGGTGCTGGACAGATCTGAGGCCAAAAATAGGACTTTAATGGCAATGAGTGTCAAGCCCTAAAATGCAGAATCTTCCGCATGTCATTTTTTTCCATCAGTTTAAGAGTTGTCATATTTGCTCTTTGCCCTGGGGTTACTGATTTGCAGTTTGCTGCTGGCAAGCACTACAAACAGCCAGCCGCCTCCATGACCTGTGATCCCAGAAGGGGTGGGTTCCACATGTGTCAATTTTTTATATTAAAACAGAAAATGAGAGAGAGAGAGAGAGAGAGAGAGAGAGAGAGAGAGAGAGAGAAATGCTGGTTTGCATAGGTCATGTACTGCAAATATGCAGAACACCTCAACACTGCTTTCTGTCACGCACATCAACGGGTTTATATTGCACAACTACAATAACATCAATGTGTTTGACTACCCAGAGGAAAATGTTACTGCCCAGAGTTTGCATTTTTATAGCTCAGGAGACTTAATGGGATAGTCCACAAAATGAAAAATTAAAATCATTTACTCACCATCATCTGGTTTCCAAACTTGAATGTCTTTCTTTCTTCTGTGAAACATAAAAGAAGATATTTTGGAAGAAAAAAAAAATCTATGTTGTTTTGGCTCTCACTAATATTCATTACATGGACAAAAACCATCAAAATATCTTCTCTTGTATTCCACAAAATAAAGAAAGGTGAGTAAATCATGAAAGTTTTTGGTGAACTACCCTTTTATGGAGTTTTCAGTTCATCTCATCATAATCATAATCATTTAAGTATCAATTTTGTCTTAGATGTTTCTCCTAAAACAAAAGAAACAGACATACAATAAGAGTATACAGCTATATTAAAAATGGATAGCTCATCTGAGTCTTTATTCTCATTTGATGTGAAATTATTGTGTTCATTTTAAAATCCATCTTGGAAAATCTGAAACATTATCGAGATCTTTTCTGAAGGTCTAAAGAATGCGCATACTAGAAAAATCTGAGAAGCAGGACACAAAGGTCTCCATTTGCTCTCCATGTAATCTCACTGCTGTCAGTGAGAAACATTTGAGATGTTAAGGAGAAATGATACATAGATAGATAGAATGACAGATAGACAAAACAATAGATACACAGAAAGATACAAATTTGGAAACACTTTTTATAAATAATCTCAGTGATATACCTGTATATGGGGAAAGTCTCTTGGCCATTATCAGTGTGTTGACTCGACTTGGATGAGTACATTAGACTTTAGTCTGGACGAACCATATGACAATCTGACCATAGCTGTGGGTGGGATTCTGATGCAGATGTTGTCTGTAACTAGGTTTCCACCCGGCAACCGGATAAATCATGAACACCCTGGAATATCATCAAGAAGATCAGCCAGCTGATCTGAGGAGCGATTTAATGGCAGGGCGCACAGCTTGACACCGCAAGGTTCATCAAGTCCATTTCTGAAATGGATAAAACCCTCAAATCCAAAAAAGATATCCAGACCGCACAGACAACTCCCCTTTTGTTGCGAAGCAGACGTGTAATCAGTTTTCTTTGGCGTACGTTAAATAAAGTCATAAAGTGGTACTAATGTTTTAATTTAGCACCATGTGTCTGCTGTGTGATGCTCATCCCTGCGTCCCGCTGACCCTCATCTTCACAGACCAACAGTTGCTATATGGCTGGATCGGAGAGACTAAATAAAATGGAAGAGATGGAAGAAGAGATGGAAAAAATGAGAGGAAGGAGGGGTGGGAGATGGGGCAGGTGGCAGAAGCAAAGATGTGGACAAGAAAAGCAGACGATATTCTTCCCAAAAGAATTGCTGACAACGTGTTTCTCTTTCAAACTTGCCACACTGTTCAACAGAGTACCCTAAAGAACAAAAAGGAGTGAGAGTGAAAGATAGAGAGTAAATGAGAGCCCATCTGAGGCAGTGCTGGACTCAACAAGTTAGCGATTACTGATTAGCCAGTTCAGTCCCGCGGGGAGGCTTGTCTGTCCTTGGCTTGGGAAAACAACATGAAAGGATGCCGGCTGTTTTGTGCGGGTGACTTGAAAGCGCAGTGGCTATCAGAGACATTAGCCTTATCAATGGCTGGTGCTTTAGAGCTGAGCTATATGAAGCAACAAGGGCACGTCTCCAGCGAGGAGATAACTAGCACATACCTCCGGCCCTATTTGCATGCACCCGGGAAACAGGAGGGATGGGACAGGGAGGGAGGTGGTTTAAAATAATTATTTAATGAGAATTTGAATTTGAAAAATCAGCCAGAACTAGGCACTGGTGCCAGACGTACCCCAAATGCCCATTTTGGTGGCATGGCCAGGGAGGTTGGCACGCAACTGGCACAGCTATGGCTTCCAGATCCATAACATCTGCTGGGCCGAGCTGTCCTTGGGTGGGACGGATAAAGAGAATTGCAACTTTTGAGGTCAATAAGTGTGAACTAAACTTGGGAGAGGCAGGGTGTTAAAATGAGAGTTTGACAAGGCTTTATGGGCATGAGAAGTCAATGTTCTTATTATCGACAGTCACTTTTAAAGATCCTTAAAAAAAACCTCTCCTGTCATAAAAAAAGTTATTTTTATGATGGCTGATTATGCAAAGTGTTAAAGGGTTAGTTCACTCAAAAATGAAAATTCGGTCATCATTTACTCAATGATTAACCTGAATGATGCAAAATGGGAACTGTAATTGAGATACTTAAGGTTTTTTCATATTAGCAGTTCACACTGGCAAATTCACATGACCAACTTCAACACAAGGAGCGAAATCTGCGTGGCAAACTTTTTCACCCTCACACAAAACTCCAGGTCGACTAGATTTTGCTTGCAAAATTGTCCCAAGCAATGGTAAATGTGACCACACCTTAAGGCTTTAAAGCTTCAAAAAGGACACAAAAGCAACATTAAAATACCCAAAAAGTGGTCCATATGACTTTGTGCTTTATTACAAGTCTTCTGAAGTCCTAATTTAAGATGAAAATTAAAATCTGCCCCTCTGTGACTAGATCATTGAATTAAAGGATTAGTTCACATTAAAATGAAAATTACCCCAAGATTTACTCACCCTCAAGCCATCCTAGGTGTATATGACTTTCTTCTTTCTGATGAACACAATCTGAGTTATATTAATACATATCCTGACGCATCCAGGCTTATAATGGCAGTGAATGGGACCAACGAGTATGAGCTGAAGAAAGTGCATCCATCCATTATAAACGTACTCCACACGGCTCCGGGGGGGTAATAAAGGGGGTTAATAAATTCCGTATTCAACTTACGAAGAAAGTGTAATGCCTCTCGCAGTTCAAAACGCTTACGCTACATCCTATACGCCTTCTGTATTCAACTAACGCAACGTCAGTTATGCTTTTTCCGTAAATTGTATATGGAAGGCGGTCTGGCTGAAGCTAGATATTTTACTTTATAACTTACTTTATTTTTCTTACACAAATGCATCCCCTGGAGCCTTGTGGAGTACATTTAAGGTGGATGGATGCATTTTCTTCAGCTTCATACTCATTGGTTTTGTTTACTGCCATTCTAAAGCTTTGATGAGTCAGGATATTTATTAATAGAACTCAGACTGTGTTCATCACAAAGAAGAAAGTGGCTTGAAGGCGAGTAAATCTTGGGGTCATTTTCATTTTAAAGTGAACTAATCCTTTAAACTAGATTCGTCAACTAATCATTCAGGCTGGTTTTCAGAAGTGGATTGACTGATTCAATTCAGTTTTTGTGCCATATTTGAATTTGAAAGCCCTTTACTGTAATCTCACAGAAAAGAGCGACCAGCACAGTCATCAAAATGCCTCTATTTGTGTTCAACTGAAAAAAGAAGTCATACAGGTTTGATTTGGAATGACATGAGGGTGAGTAAAGTATTCATTACAGTATTAGTAGACGGTTAGGTTAGGGTTGGGATTAGGGTTAGTAGAGTAAATTGAAATGTACAAGTTACTAATAGTCTGTTGGGGGACCATCAAAATAAAGTGTTACCAGATATTAAGCAGACTAACACTGTAATGACTGGCCATTGACTCGGAAAGATACTTGTAGTTAGTGAATGTTTAAAGTGGACTATCGAAATAAAGTGTTACCTGCTGTTTAAAGCAGCGAGTTACCAAAGTATTTCCGTCACCAACACCTAAACTCACCTGTGCACTGACACACAAGAAGCTTTCATAAAACATTAGGCTGACTCCCAGTGGATGACTGCAGTTTGTACAAACATCTAGGGCAAAGTGCATCCTCTCTGTGTCCTACTCTTGGCACTTTCGTACTTTTCCACAGGCTCAGCTGAAAGTCTGGCGCACCTTCAGAAGGACAAAGGTTTCCCACAAGAAAAACACACCAGGCCTTACAATGTAACCCTCTCTTTCATTGTGCCTGGTTACATAATGCTAAACTAATCAATCTTAGGTCTGACTCCTGAAAAGCAAATACCCTGGGCTGGACTGACATAATTTTTGCCTATGGCACAACAACAACACTACTTAGAAATAAAATAAACCACTCTTGTGAGAACTTCAATCCTTCTTGTGTGAACTTTCACCTCCACTAGTCCAATTAATGCTCTGGAATACTCGCTCGGAGCAATTTCGTTAGTCATCGTGAGGTTATACACAGTTCACAAACCTTACAGTGGAGCATCTGCATTGTATTGTGGGATACGCTTCTGTGTGGCGGTACGGTAAGAATTACCAGTCTCTGAAAATATATAATAATCATAGCAGGAAATTGTATTAGTTCAAAGTCCTCAGCCACAGCGAGGGAAAACCTCATCCCTGCATTTGTCCCTGTCATCGACACAAAGGGAACCACATTTTAACTGGTGATAGTGAGAAAGCGAGCATTCTGTCAGGTCTTATTTGTTCAAGATGCACACACTTTGTGTGCTTTGCAAGCATTGGCCGCACGTTAAATGGTTGCAAATGTAACTGCCATAGTCACATATGACTCCCATGCATCCCCATCAACAGGCTACAGAGGGCCCGGTCAATTAGTAACTAGCAAGGAAAATAAATTGTGGCTTGTGAAGGCTTCCCAGCAGGACAATTTTAACAGATTGACTTAGTAAATCGATCCACACTCGGCCATTCTCTTACTGCTGATAATAATCTGACTTTATTTAAACTGGTAAGTGGTGGACTATGTGTGTATATGTGTGGAAGTGGTGGTAAGTTTGGTAATTGAGTATTTTAAGGCAGACCATGTCTTGACTCAATCATACTGGTCTGATAATTCATGCGTGCATCGATCCACATCTTTCAGACATGCTTTCATGTTCCCTGCCAAAAGATAACAGTATTTTATAAACGGGGGCAGTGGTGGCGTATTGGTTAGAGGGTCAGACTTGTAACCCGAAGGTCATGGGTTCAAGTCTCAGTACCGGTAGGAACTGTAAGTGGGGGAGAGTGAATGAACAGGACTCTTTTCCACTCTCATTACCCATAACTGAGGTACCCTTGAGCAAGGCACCAAACCCCCAATCACTCTCCGGGCGCCGCAGCAAAAAATGGCTGCCCACTGCTCCGGGTGTGTGTTTACAGCGTGTGTGTGTGTTCAGTACTCACTGCTGTGTGTGTGCACAACCAGTCAGTAAATACACTGGTTGAAGCTGTAAGAGTTTGATTCACTAAAAAGAACCGGCTCAAAAGAGTCATACTTTTTGGAGCTGGACTACTCTGGTTGTGCTGAATGTTTTTGATTCACTAAAAAGAGCTGAATCACTAGAGTAATTAATTCTGGAATCGGACTATATTGTTTGCACTGTATGTTTTTGATTCATGAAAAATAACCGAATTATTAGAGTAATCCGTTCTGGAATCTGACTATACTTGTTGTGCTGTATGTTTCTGATTCACAAAATCAAAGTCTTTCATTCTGACATTTGCACTGCCTGTTTCAACACTGAATTATTGCGTAAAACTCAAAGTAAGAACTGCTAACAAGACCGGACGGTGATACGCCACCTACTGTTCCAAAAGCAGATACCACTAATGTGAATCTGGTTTGAGGAGTTTGTAAGGTCTTTGAACTTGCTTTCCTGTCTGTCAACAGTAGGCTTGTTTTCTAATTAAGCAGGATGTTAACAAATAACACTGAGGTGTACACGCACAAATTAAAATACCCGCACCAATCAGCAAAGCACATGATTGACGTTTCCGATTTTCTGAGGACTATTAACCTGAAATCACAGGCTTCACTAGTCCCATTCCTGACAGGCTGTAATGTGATACAGAGGTATTTCAGCCACGGGAGAAGCCTTCAAAGGTGGTCCGCTGTGGCATCAACCAGTCATTTGGCTGCCTTTGTCACTTTATGAACAGAAACAGCAAATTTTATTTGGCATGTGAAAACTGTTAATAAGTTGCAGAGAAATTTGTTTAAAGATTTTCTCCTTAATGCAAAACAGACACTCTGCTGCATTGTCTATTTTTCACTTTCTTTTGCTTTGTTTTCCTACAGCATTCCTGCAATATAACAAGTTTGCCATTTTTTTCTTATTTAGGCTATGATAACAACACTTTCCCCACCAGTGTTTTTTTTAGTTGCCAGTCAGCGCCAGCATTTGTTATCATTTTCTCAAAACTTTCATGGCCCCCAGAATATCTGAACATGCAATATATCAAAAGAAAGAACAGAGCCTCTGCTTTTAAACAAACAAACAAACATTTTATTCTAGCTTCATTTTTTTTTCAACACTTGAATGTGGGTAAGTTTCATTAAAAAAGCAACATTTTGAACAAAAAGAAAATCGAGTTTTTGTCAAAGACTACGTCCAGATTGGATTCAGATCGATGATCAAAACATAGATCTGGTAGATCGCGTCCATCAACATCCCCAAAGCTTGCACAGTCCTGTAGGTCGACATTTCATTCAGTAACGTTAGGTAGTTTTGATTTATAAGCTGTTTAATGTCTGATGATCGCGTTATTTTACATGTGCATAAGCAGTGGTTCTAAATCACTTGTTTCTGCTTCTTCTTCACCTTTGTTTTGACCCGGAGATTCTGTACTATTTAAAAAGCTTTGTAATAGCGCCCCCTACCGTATAACACTGAAAACATGGATTGCAGGAAAATTCCGTCAATGGCGGGGAAAGAAAATACTTTTTCAGTCATTCTACTTCAAAATATCACATTTAATTCAATGTGCTATCTGCAGATTTTTTTGGGCAATTATTTGTGAACTAGCATTTTTTATTTAGCATTCTGAGAGAAAATTGTTTCTACACCAATCTTTTTTTCAGCATGTTTTTGAACATGAATTGTGCTGAAATGGTGTTCATTTTTATAATTAATAACACTAAATTAACATTTTAAATAGAAAGGCCTATAAATGACTAAACTATTGAGGACTAACTTGACAAGAGTTTTACCACATTTGAAACTTGTGTCAACAAAAAGCGCAGCAGGCCCAACGTGTGCATCAAATATTTGCGTCTTTTTAATATCATATTTTGGTTTTAAATTGCCTCATGCTTCTATATCTGCACTGTGAATGTTTTTAGCTCATCCTATTTCCCATAGACCTGTAATTTGAAGGTATTTAAAATGCAGCCGCCACAAAGAAGATCGGCACTGCGGCTCACTGAGGCTTCAGATCCACTAGGAGACGAACCAGTATGGGAAGACAACAAGAGCCATAAGCTCCAAATTATTGTAATTATCATATGCTTTGGGAATTTCCTGTACCAGATAATGGGGTGTGCAAATGTCATATGTAAAGCTTTATAAATGTGGAATTGTTTCATATAGTCTCTGATGGGCCCAAGACAGAGAACTCTGTGCTCCAGTACTCTGAGCGGCAGTTAAATTCACACATGTCCTGGTGTGCTAACTATAGGAGTGGTGGTCATCGAAGGATTGCAGAGTTGAGAGACTTCAAACAGCCTTTAAAAGGAAGAAAGCTAACATGACTGCTACCATTAAAGGGCAGATGCTGAAGCTGCTGTACAACTTTTCAAAACCAAACTCTAAAAAAATTTTTAACTACTGTAAAATAATGTTGATGTTTTTTAATTTATTACTCTTCCGAGGGAATTGTTGGGAGAGAGATGATGATGGCATGGCTACACTGTTAAAGTCCCCCTGTGGTGAAAATCATGTTTTTAATGTTGTTTATATGTCTATGTGGTGTTTTTAATATGCTTTAAGACAAACCATGTGCAAAGTCATCACCATTGCTGAGTATTTTCTTTTTAAAACTGCAGTGATCTAAAGACACTTTCAAAAATGCAAACTACCTTGTAACCAATCACGTCAACGTGTCGGCGAGCTTTAGCATATCATTAACAATGACCGCTCTGAAGCAGGGGAGTCTCAAGAGAAGCCAGGTTATCCCGGTATATTTTTTTGTTGATATAAAAAATTGGGTATATAGCTGTTTGATAATGTAGTCCAACAAAAGGCTAATCATATTAACTACCGTTATGTGTCCAGTGTAGTAAAAAGCGATACCATTGCGCAGCAAGTAAGTTGACCGAGTGGATCTCTGAGCTCGAGCGAGTGAGTGGAGGTGGGGCTAATTAGCATATTCATAGATCCGTGTATGCTAAATGAAGCAAAGGTGTAGAGTTACATTCAAGCTATTTTAAGGCATGAAGAATTTTTTTCACAGGAAAAAAAATGCTTAAATATGCCATTTTGGTGATCAAAGATTTGTTTTAATCGATAAAATTATTACAGTGGGACTAAAAAACATGACAATAATCTGTTTATATAATATATTTCCTCATTTAATTACTTTTAATAGGTCATAAATAAATACATAAATAATCAATTCCAGATCAATTAAAATGTTTAAATAAAAACAAACAAAAAACTATTGAAAACAACATAAGTGCAATGTTTTAGGGCTTGTGCGCGAACCGATAAGCTAATAGATCAATACTAAAATAAATGTAGAAATCTTGTAGGGTCATTTTCTTAGCGTATGAGAAAGAAAATGGTTCTATACTGTCCATTTGAAGATCTATATGGATCTTTACACAGCAAAGGCTATGAACTACGCAAACATTCAAGATGCCTAGATTGGACGATGAGGAATGAAGCGAAGGCAGTGTTTTACATTACGGGAGTCCTTGGAGGTAACTAAATATGTCTGCATTTATGCAGGAAGCATGAAAAGAAAACAGCAGCAATGCTCGCATACAATCCAAAATTTTTAAAATGTCAACCCACACATGAAAATACTTTTCAACACACATGACATCAGATTATAAACGCCGACTTTTTGGCCTTTAAGCAGCACCAGTCCCCCCTCCACATCTCTGACAAGCACCCTGAAGTAGGTGAAGATCAAACACCCCAGCCTGGGGTAAATTATATCAGATTCCACTTTGTTACGAAGGCCTGCGTTCGCTTTCCGACATTTACAGTCGGGGCCGACCCTCATGGAGGCCCCTCGATCTCTTTCTCTCTAAATCCCGACAGCCGCTTACGCTTGAGTCAGGAGGGGGGGAAAGGAAGAAAGAAAACGCAGACCATCTGACTTCCATTGCTCAGCTCGGCGTGTGTGTTCCGTTTAGCCACTGGTATTTGGATGAGGCGTACAGCGCAGTTACCAGAGCCCTGCTCCGAAACGTGTATGATGTCATTGAGGTTCCATCATTACAGGCTGCAGATGAGGCTGCTCTGGATGGGCCGGGTCAGTTCCCACGCTTGTTTGGCAGAGATCAGCTCGTGCAGCCATAATGTGAAGAAGCTTCTGGACAAGATTAAAAATGGAAGAGAAAGAAAAAGCCAGAAAGGGTGAGGATCTCCCTCGTAAGACTTCCTTTTTTGTGTGCTCCCTCCTCACTCGTTCTGAATGGCTCTTATGTTGCATTCCATATCAGTGAGTCTGCCCAAGAGGCCCCACTTGCGGGAGTCAAAGTCAAAGTACAATAAAATTCAGTATAATGAAACGCACTTATGCCAGAAAGCAAGATCTCAGCTAATTCCTCACTTTAAAGTATTAATGTTGATGGCATTTCAACTGTTTATCTGTGAGGCATGTGTCTTCGTGTGTGTTGTCATGTGAGATGCAGAAACCTCATTATCAAACCAGCATTTCCTGTAGTTCTTATACAGCTCGACAGGTAAAGCATTGAGCTGACAACATCAAGGGCCCTGTTCAAAACTGGTATTAAGATGCATTTTAGTCGATCGGATTACAATTAGACGACGCTAAATACAGGTGTAAACAGGGTCTAAATCGTTTTGAGCTTGTCCACATTCGACCACTTCCAGAGGTAGTCGAAAACATATTCGAACAGATTGCTTTTGCAGTGTAGACGCTCATGTGGTCGAATGCGTTCGAACAGCCACAAAAGACCCCTTACTCTCCGCCTACTGATCTAATGCTTAAACACTGGAAACGCACTAGCCAGACAAAATTTTAACTTTGTCGGCTGAAGACCTAAGTTTGGTTTGAAGATGAAAAGTGTACCAAGCACAATGTTCTCTCACCATTCCTGATTTCTAACTTACAGATTTAAGAGCCGAAACAAAAGCTAATGCGAGCATATTTTGTCCATTACATCGAAAGATCTGAATAAAACCCATACGTTTACCGGCCCATAGACCCTCCCCTTAAATAAATCAGGACAGAAGTGGTCGAATGTGGACAAAAGAGATGGATTAAAACACCAGGTGCAAATGGTTTTGTTCTGCCTCATCAACTTGTGATCCGATTGACCAAAAATATCTTAATACCAGGTGTAAACATGGCAAAAAAAAAAAAAAAAAAAAAANNNAAAAAAAAAAAAAAAAAAAAAACTTCATACAGTTTAAAAAGCTTAGAAGGTAGAATGATAGAACAACAGATAGAACAATAGATAGACAGAACGATAGTGTGGCGACCAGGGCGGGCGAGAGCCGTGAGGGAACGGCGCGAGGCCGGTGGCGCGAGAGTTAACGAGCTCCACCTGGGAGGCGCACCGGCCTTGAGTCTCTCACGGAGGAGCTCCGGGGGCATAAAAGGAGGAGCGACGACAGTGAAGGACGAGAGAGGACCAGGCCTGGACTTTACGTTATGTTTTATTATGTTTGTGTGGCCGGCAGACGTCCGCGAGGGTCTGCCGGCATTACTTTCGTTTTGTATTTGTTTATTTGAGTATTAAAATTTGTTTGAACGTTCGCCGGTTCCCGCCTCCTTCTTCCCGTATATACGAACTGTGTTACAGATAGATAGAACAATAGATAGAACAATAGATAGATAGATAGATGAACTATAGATAGAATGATAGATAGACAGAACAATAGAACAAACAAACGATCAATAGAACGATAGATTGATAGATAGAACGATAGATAGAACGATAGATAGAACGATAGATAGAACGATAGATAGAACGATAGATAGAACGATAGATAGAACGATAGATAGAACGATAGATAGA
>RJVU01018281.1:1249758-1263514 GCA_003731715.1 Anabarilius grahami
GATAGATAGATAGATAGATAGATAGATAGATAGAACAAACGACAGACAGATAGATAGATAGATAGATAGATAGATAGATAGATAGATAGATAGATAGATAGATAGATAGACAGACAGACAGACAGATAGACAGACAGAACAATAGAACGAACAAACGATAGATAGATAGAATGAACAAACGATAGATAGACGGAACAAACGATAGAACGAACAAACGATAGATAGACGGAACAAACGATAGAACGATAGATAGACGGAACAAACGATAGAACGATAGAACGATAGATAGAACGATAGATAGAACGATAGATAGAACGATAGATAGAACGATAGATAGAACGATAGATAGAACGATAGATAGAACGATAGAACGATAGATAGATAGATAGATAGATAGATAGATAGATAGATAGATAGATAGATAGATAGATAGATAGATAGATAGATTCTAAGTACACCTACACTGACTGGCACATCAGTTTCAGGGCATCAGGGTCACCAAGCTGGCATTTTAGCTCTGGCACAAGCAGATACCCATGTGGGTGCAGCATTAACACTGGTAGCGTAGGGGGTGGCAGACAGACAGGGGCCTACTAAACAGCTTGCGACCATAACCCACAGTGGCTAGAGAACAATGAATGTAATTATTGAAAAGAGCACAGTCCAAATCTGAGAGTCCCTCCCAATCAAGTCTGTTTACTCGCAAGGGGGTTCGTGGCAGGGCACTGACCTCCCTAACACCAGCGGTCCTTTAGAAGCGGCCGGTTGTCATGGTTTTCCTCCATCATTGATGACAAGTGTCCAGCTGGAAGGGCTTTCTGGGCCATTGATTACTCGACTGTATTCTGCAGATCTGCCCAAGCAAGTCAGAACAGCGGGACGAGGGGGCGCAACATGAAAATAAACCCTAGAGTGTGACGGATAGGTTTTCTGAAGGTTACAATACTGAGGTAATATGGAAAGATTCTCCAGGGCTCGAACAATAATAAGTGGTGAATCGCTGCTTTCATGGACCATTAGGAAGGAATTCCTTTTTTACTGCTTTTTTGGCTGCTGAGAACCCCAGACAACTGTTTGGAAGGGGTGTCAGCGGGCCGCCTTTCAGCAGGTAGGCGGGGCTAGCGGCGCATTACCTGTGTAGCCAAAACTCTTGCGGCTCCTTGCAGGTGCTGTGATGCTCCTGAGGGAAAGAAACTGCTATGGATTCCAGCTGAAGAAACAGCTCCAGTTCAGTGCCATATCTTGCACGGTAGTCATATTCAAAGGGGGGACCGTTTCCGCTGTGCTGATACCCAGTACAGTACTCTTTTTCTGCAGATGAATAGACCTTGAAGTGTGTTGAAGAGTCTCGCTACTAACAACAAATGATAGGCAGCTTATGTGAGGGTGCTTGTGTCAAGTGCCACACAGAGTCAAGTCGGCAACCGAGGGGTGCCTGCTGCATTTTTCCACCAGTTTTTGAATCACGTTTATTCAAGAGACTCGCTTGCTGTGTGTGTGCAGCAGGGCGGTGTGGGTGTACAGAAGCACAGAGCTCCTCTGTATTGTGTTACGCAGAAGAAGGTGGAGCGGGAGGAGGCGGGGTGTGTGGTACGGGCTTGATGTAGGGGGTGTGAGTGGTGCCAGAGTGCTCAAAAACGGCAGGGAACTCCCTCCAGATCCCAGCTGCCCAGGTCTGGCTGCAAGCTGCAAGCAAGTGCCAGGCTTCTTTTGGCCTTTCTGGAGGAATTCCAGCCTGTATGGGAGGAGAAGAAGAAAATGCCAAAAATAATGTCTGGGCCTATATAAAGTTAATCCCATGGGTCAGACAATGAGTCATAAAGAAAGGAAACACTCAGGGAAGTTTTTATAGAGGACCCGATTTCATTTGTCTAACAAAGATCATATTACAATGCATAATCTGCTATACCTGCTACTTTTTCCAAATTAAGTCAGAATGGAAGGAAACTCCTACAGGTCTAGGGCATCAACATGTTCCCAAAATCAACTAGTCGGTGGGTTTCCTGAAGGTTTCTTAGGTGCCTTTTTACATCAAAAACGTTTTGAACTTTCTATTCATCAAATAAATGTTTTTTTTTTTTTAAACGCATCACGGTTTCCACAAATATATTAAGCAGCACAACTGTTTTCAACATTGATAATAATATCAGCAAATCAGCATATTAGAACAATTTCTGAAGGATCATGTGACATCTAATCTGCTGTGCCATCACAGGAATAAATTGCATTGTAAAAAATATATAGATATATATCATGGGCAACCAAGGCTCATTGACGCACGTGGGGAGCGAAGGCTGGCCCGTGTGGTCCGACCCAACAGACGAGCTACTGTAGCTCAAATTGCTCAAGAAGTTATTGCTGGTTCTGATAGAAAGGTGTCAGAATACACAGTACATCACAGTTTGTTGCGTTTGGGGCCCATGCTGACACCGGTCCCCCGCCGAAAGCACCATCAGTGGACACGTGAGCATCAGAACTGGACCACGGAACAATGGAAGATGGTGGCCTGGTCTGATGAATCACGTTTCCTTTTACATCACGTGGATGGTCGGGTGCGTGTGCATCGCTTACCTGGGGAACACATGGCACCAGGATGCACTATGCGAAGAAGGCAAGCTGGTGGAGGCAGTGTGATGTTTTGGGCAAGGTTCTGTTGGGAAACCTTGGGTCCTGCCATCCATGTGGAAGTTACTTTGACACGTACCACCTACCTAAGCATTGTTGCAGACCATGTACACCCTTTCATGGAAAAGGTATTCCCTGGTAGCTGTGGCCTCTTTCAGCAGGATAATGCGCCCTGCCACAAATCAAAAATGGTTCAGTAATAGTTTGAAGAGCACAACTATGAGTTTGAGGTATTGACTTGGCCTCCATATACCCCAGATCTAATAATGTTATGCCTGATCGGTGTATATACAGTTTATATAAATATCTAGAACTAATCGACTAGTCAGTTGTTGTTCGACTACTCAACCATCATGACTTATCCCTATTCAGGTCCATATTAAAATGGTACAACTGAATCAGAGGATTCTGGCTTTTCTACAACAGAGTAAAGTTTATCTGGAACCATTTAATGCACTATTTGTCTAACAATCATGGGATTGAGTTTATTTTGCTGATAATTATGGCTTTTGTTGAGCTGATGGTCAGGATAAGCATGCGTTCTGAGCCATTAACTTGTGCGCTTGTTCTGGCAGCGGCTGTACTTGTTTGGTGGTGCATACGTCGAAAACGGTGATAGTGCACAGTAAACTATAACACAAGGGGATTCCAAACATTGTCCCAGTCAAGTTCTGCCACAGATGGGTGTGTTTCACTTTGGACTAACCTGCGTAACAGTACTGTACAGCTAAAGATCTCTTTCAGTACAGAGACGCACAAACAGAGAATACAATGAAAGTCAGTCCAATTTCGATTAATGGACAAAAACATTCTTCAAAATAACTTCTTATTTTAAATTCTACAGAAACAAATAACGTCATACAGGTTTGGAGGGTGAGGGTGAGAAATGATCTTACACTATCTCCTGTATCAATACTCATGTGTGTTTGGTTGTGAAACGTAGTTCATAGACCAGATAGAGTTGTTGGCAATTCTTCCTATTGAAATCTTGTGTAATGTGTGACCCCCTGCTGCCGATCCATCGTGTAATGTGCACACAACAGCAACTAAATGGTACTCAGGGTTGTCAGGTTTCCATAACAAACCAGCCAATTGCTACTCAATACCCGCCCAATCATGACCAAAACTAGCCCAATCATATTCCGGGGGCGGGGGGACACGTTCCAGGAGGTTAAAAATTGCAGACTTGGCGACAATGAACAGCAATCCTACAATTTTGACAATCGTGCAGTGTGTACCATTAGTGAATTGAGCACCAAAACTATGTAAAAAGCATGTGTAAATTGCAAATCAAACACACTATAAGCAGACGCAATTCATTCTTAGTGACTCTCATCAGATGAATCCAAACCAGAATCCAGAATCAAAGTATTTATTTCCCTTTCCTGAAGAGTTGCTATTTCTGAAGGACAAGTTTCTTTCTTGGGCATGTGGCAAAGATATTGCTATTAACATACCACCCTTTCCTTTTGTGTCTGAAATATATCTGATAAGAATAGCCCAGGCTGATGCCGCTGGAATCCCCCCATGCCGCCTGCACCATTGACTCCGGAACGACCTGGGCGGTGATCGTGGCACTTGGCAGAATGTATCACTTTCCCAGAGCTCCACAGAGGATGCCTTTCCTTTGGAAACCAGGTAATTCTCGCCTGGAATGAAACAATTGACCCATGTGTCATTCAGGCGTGACCACACTTTAGCATTGTTTCTGAAATAAGATATATTTGTCCCTTTACAATGAGCACGATCAGACACTATCCTATTCGGCCTCGTGCACTCTTGTTATTCTACATGCCACACACTTCCCCTCTATTGATGAACATGTTTCCACAATGCCTTCCTGACTCATCTGTGACGTTCAGGGACATCTAATGTACACTGTGAAACACCTGTATTACATTTATCATGTTCCAAATAGACCAAATGACAGATAGAAATGCTGATGTAGCTCACTCAATAACAAACAGTGCTAAATATCTGTGGAAATGTTGACTTTTTCATTCGTCTCAAACTCTGACCCAGTTGAGGACATCCAAATATGATTTTTTTTCAACCCAGGCTTACTCAAAAAAATGTGCCAGTGGCATCATTCCTGCAAAATGTTTCACTTTCAAAGTGAAATGTCCAATGATTGGCGCCAAAAGTGTGCTCAGATTTATCCGAAACAGATGAATGTGAATCTGGCACTATTTTATTACATTCTTTGTTGTACATATCACTGCAGAGTTGTACATATCACTGAGTGGTGCTAAAAGATTAATGCTCTAACACATTTAAAAATAATGTGCTGCCTACGTACTAACAGTACTAGCTAATGTACTATCCGAACGTGAGATAAAAATGCGTTTGCTGATGCAACCATGCCATTTTAGCTTGCTTTTAGGAATCTTTGAGCTCTTTTATCGTGACTTGTGTTTCACGGGACTCGTACCCAAGCGTTCCACTTCGTAAATGCAATGCTGTACTAGGTGAATTTCAGAGCAAGTTTACTATATCAGAAAATTTGTACATATGGAGATGGTTATGTGATTCCAATGTAATAAATGGTTTTTGCACAGTTCCTTGCATTTATTTCATCAATAATCTGCCCCTGCAATCATAAAATGTGTGAAAAGAAATAAAATAATTGTATGAATAGGTACGTTTTTGGAGTTTTGCAACAATGTAGGAAGAGGAACATTTTCCCAATGAGCCTATGTTGATTTATTTTATCTTTACATGTGATGCAGATCTTTTGGATGACAGTGTATTGTCTCATCAATTGTCAACATGGCTGACGAGCTGAGTTTGGTCAAAGTAACATGGTAGGTTAAACTCTTTGCTGTAGTTCACACAGTTAAACAGAATGTCACTGGTGATGAGAGGAGCGACTGAATACTTGTGTACTTTTATATACATCAAGGTTTCCTACGCCAAGACAATTTTTCCTGTGCTACAGTTTCTGGTGATGGTGGTGATAAATGTTCCGACACACAGGAGCATGGAAAAACTCATTTCCTCCTTGGCTCAAAAGCACCAAGCCCCCAGAGACCCATCAAGACAGACCAGTGTGAACACAGGGGCACGAGGGGGAGACAGAAAAGATAACCTAATCTTTTTGCTCTTCTAGATGAAGCCATCATGAAACCATTAAATCATGTGCAAATGCCACCATATTGAAGATTTCAAAAACTTCTACAAGACACAAAAAAATTCTAAAATTTATAGTGAACTGGAGCATATTCCCAAACTCTGTAGTCCTTTCAAGCAATTAGCAGACCTGCGCCTCTGAGGTGTATGCTTCCTTCAGACCCTGCTTTGTTTTCCCATCCACCACATTGTTCAAGAACGTTAACTCACTACACCGGCCCCTTTGAGCAGGACTCACCAGAAAGAGCCCACCCTAACTCTGGCACTGATGCAGGAACGCTGACAAATAGCATTTACCTCAAGCTCTCCTGCTAACATGCTGAGAGCTGCTGTTTGTCTTGATAACATGACAGAGGAGGAAGGTGAAAAGATGACCATGCGAGCCAACTGGACATGAGGAAATATTCTAGTATTACTTTGTTAAAGTATTTCACATATGGTGTCCGAGAAGAGGACTTCCCTGCATCTTATTTGTGTATATTTTATAATATGTAATAGTTTTATACATTTTATCTGATGTGAAGAATGTTTCATTTGCCTGGCTTATACATCTGTTGTGTGTTTTCTGATCATAAAAAGTTGGGGATTTTTTATAGTGATATTATGATGCAAATACAACCGAAACATGAACTGAAAAGTAAAAGAAAAAGAAATAAAATAATAAAATAAGGTATTATAATGGTATTCCAATATATATTATATTATGTTAAATTAAAATGTAAATAAACTGATGTGCAAGAAAACCGACAAAAAACCCTCAAAATTGAAAAAAAAAATTAATTAAAATAAAATAAAACAAATAAAATAAAATGTGGTATTATAATGGTTTTTCAATATAGTAAAGAATACAGTGGTTCTGAAAGGGAAAATGTGAAAACAAAACAAAATATTGTGGTATTATAAAAATAAACAAATATAGAAAATAAATTATGAAATACGGAAAAAAAAAGTATATTTAATAAAAATAAAACAAAATATAGCTGTGAGCAGCAATTATTGGGGCTCAAGCACTTTAAGGCCTTTAAGCACATGCATAAAAAGGTATTATGTTTTATTTAGCAAGCCTGTAACCATCTCGATCATAGATGGAAATCACCATTTACAGCCAATACAGGCAGTTTACCATAATAAATAGATGGTTTTTAAAGCTTTTTAACAGTTATCGAGGTTGAGCCACAAACTCTATAGAGAAAAGACTAGCTCGCCAAAGTTGGTTTTTGAAATAATCTCCAATATTTAAAGAACAATTCGATAGACAGTGGCGGTCCTAGAGGCAAAGTTGCTCAGAATGAGTAGTTCTACCATGTGGTATGAATGTTGTGGGCATGTGCGAAAAATCACGATACACAATCCTTTACGCACGTGAAAAATGCAAATGCGACCCCCCCGGTGGCCGATTTCTCTCGAATTTCTCACAGGCCCAGCGAGTTTCGTTCCAATCAGCCTCCGTTAAACTTGTCTGAAGGCTGCTCAAACTTCAGTGGCCGATGGCAGACGTGTTTTTGAGATACGTCATAGTTAAATCATGGCACCTTGGACAAAGACACTGCATGCCAATTTTCAAGTCAATCGGACTAACGGTGCAGTAGTTATAGTCATTTCGATGTTTTTTTCCTGTTATAGCGCCACTAAGTGGCCAGTCACCGTGTCGTTTTTTTCACGACCACAGAATGAGCTCTTATATAGGTGTGCTGAATTTGGTGAAAATATCTCATTCCGTTCATGAGTTATAGCCATTTTAGTAAAAAGTGGCTCCACCCACTTGGAACTTTTACGGATCTAAACGGATCTTCTTTGCGCTGGAGGGATAACTAAAATATTTTTCAGGTAGCTGTGCTTTTAAACAGTACCCTTACAGGCAAATCTTCCTTTACTAACTCCGTCAGAGCTCCATCCAGGGATAAGTCTACCTATTATGAGATCAATCAATCCTACCACCACAGGAAATCATTTAAAACAACTTACCTGTGATGGAGGATGACTTCTCAGTCCCGTATTTCTTGGGAATATCCCGGACGAGCCCCCTTTTCAACTTTTTTATAATTACTGACAATCAGACTTCAGAGAATGTTGCTGCACTGGTTTGGTTCTGATCGGGCCAAAAACCTCGGACTAGTTTGCAAAAGTAGGTTTTTCAAAAAATCCAAAATTCCCAAAAAACGACAAAGCAAATCTTGAGTCAAGGATTCTAACGATATAAGACACTTGAGCCTACATCTAACGGTTTAGGAGTTATGAGCCATTTCGTACTTTTGACAGCTGTAGCGCCCCCGTCAGGCCGATCGGGGTGAGCCTTGGTGACGTTGTAGATCAGTGGTTCTCAAACCTGTCCTGGGGACCCCCCACCACTGCACATTTTTTATGTCTCCTTCATAAGACACACCCAATTCAACTCATGCAGTCTCTACTAATTAGCTGATGACTTAATTCAGGTGTGTTAGATGAGGGAGACATGCAAAATGTGCAGTGGTGAGGGGTCCCCAGGACAGGTTTGAGAACCACTGTTGTAGATGATAGTACCAGCTCTCAAAGTTTCAAATATCTGCGACTTACGGTTTGGTCTACCTGATCACTTTTAGGGGAGAATCATGATCCTTAGAAATTTTAACGCGTTTGAAACCCTAATAATTATATTATGATATAAATAAAACATATATGTGCAAAAACAACTACAAATATAAAAATAAAATACAATTTAGTATTAATATGGTACCATAAAAAATAAGGCAATAACATGGTTAGTCTTGCTTTGCATTTTCCCCTTTTTTAAAGGTTAATCCAAGGTTAATCTAAAACATCACACGAACAGCTTGAACGCGATCAAGGCATCTGAAAACCCCAGAGAACTCCATTCATATTATTGGATAAACATTATGCTTCCAGAGGTGGTGAGTCACAGCAGCATCCCCTTATGATGTGGTCTCCTTTCCTGTCCGCTCGTATCCCCATTACCGACTGCTGTGCCGTCCCTGGTGGTGTTTCTCGTAGGAGCTCAGCGTGCCGCATGTTTGTGACTCATCGCAAATTGTTGGTGTGGCGGTGCACAACAGAGCCCTGCGGGGTGTCATAAGTGGCCCGTACGTATAACAAGCTTCAGATAATGATAGAGTTCACTGCTGTCTGTAGCACACATGGCCTCTTAACATCTCCCGGTTATTTTGGATAAAGATCATGTTTAGCATTCTCTTCCTTAGCCACAAGCTCACCCCGGCAATGCAGCTGACTTGGTCTGGAGCTGTTAATACATGATCTGACAGGATGTTGACGAGTTTTTAGTAACTCACGAGGAGTAAGCGATTGTGAGGTTTCGTTTGAAGTACACAGTGCTTCACATTGAATATTCACACTGTCTTAAAACGTATCCCTGGTTGTGAAAACTCAGTGACAGCATCTACAAACCAACACGAGGGGGAAACAACATCCACTGCGTTCCTCACAGGACTTCCCAGAGAGATTTCAAGGGGATACGGTTACAGAGTGGGGGGTAAACAGAGGAATGTTGCTCAGAAACAGCTGGAAAAGTGCATGAGAATAATGAAGGATCAGGGTCCAGTCAGTGCACTGCGTAGGATGAAGATGCAACAAGTGCGCCATCAGAAGCCTTCCAAAAATAAGCTGTGTACCATCCTGGCTAATAAAATGGACGACTCTTTCACTGATGATTCATTGTTGTTTATTGTTCTCATTCCATAGCCATACAACAACGCACATGAACCACCGTAAGAGCTAGAAAAAAATAAAAAATAAAAATTGAAAGATTCAAACAAGAAAAGAAGAGAAATCTTATAACAAAACCACATACAAAAAAGGTGTGACTTGATAGTTACCTTGTTCCCCTTTAAACCAGGAGCTAAGCTTGAAGTTTGTAGAATCCGTAAGAACTTGCCTTGGTCACTGTGCCTTACACAGCGTGAGCGTTTATATCTATCACCATGAGGTGTGTGCGCCATTATATCCGATGAGTGCAGCGGATACGCTACCAAAATAAAAGTCTTCAACCACACCCGAATACATTGAACAAAATTAAATCATATGCATGTAAACTTACAAAATAAAAATAATGATAATAATAATAATAATATTTTAAAGACCACAAATAACAAAACAACAAACATAACACACCGGGGTTCATTACAAGCTGAGCTCTTTGACTCACTGTATAAGCTCGAGATGGGCCAAAGTCTAGCAAAGTCTGCTCTTTTTCTAATAATATCATGTGGCGTTTGCAAAACATTAATACACATTAATAAAATATACCTTTTTTTATTAAGTTTCCAGACTGTAGCAAAAAATAAATAAATAAATGTTTGTCTAAAATTCTGTGGCAGGAATCACTCATTCACATGCCTACATTTGAGTTGTACCTCATGCAGATCATGTCATTTCAATGGAAAATTATGTCATCATTGACCCTCCCTTGTGACGCTTAAAACTTTTTACCAGTGGAACATCAAAAATATCATCAAAATATCAAAGCTGCTATTTTCCATACAGCTAAAAATGCATGGAGATCACTGGCTACAATTTATTATTTAAATTTGTTTTAGAAATGTAAATGATTATAGGATTTGATCTCGGGTCTCAGACCATTATTTTATATTTATAAAAATCTGTTTTTAAAATAGACTGGACCACCATTTGGAGCATGATGTCCTTGTTCTGATGAATATAAATCAAATTAAACCCCTATTAAAATAAAATAAATAAAATAAAATAGTTTTAAGTAAATAAGAAAGACATTTACTTTTTATTTCTATGTTGTTGTTTTTAAAACAACATCCAGATTTTAGGCTTAAAGGTATAGTTCACCCAAAAATGATTTACTCACCCTCAAGCCATCCTAGAAGTATACGACTATCTTATTGCAGACGAACACAATCAGAGATATATTTAAAAATATCCTGGCTCTTCCAAGCTTTATAATGGTAGTGAATGGGGGCCAGATTTTGCTGCCCAAAAAATGCATCTATCCATCACACAAATAATCCATATGGCTCTAATAAAGGCCTTCTGAAGAGAAGTGATGGGTTTTTGTAAGAAAAATATCCATATTTAAAACTTTATTAACTATAATAACTAGCTTCCACATCGATTTGCGGCGGAAGAGTAACCCCTGACCCGACGCTTGACGCAATGACGAACGCGGAAATGCGGAACGAGAAATTTTAAAGAGAAATATCGGAGGATTTCGATATAAGAGAAGAGGGAGTTTGAGTTTGTTGCACAGCCCTATTTGTTTAAATCGCAAGAGGCATCTAAGCTTACGATACTCCTACATCCTGCGTCATACATCGCGTCAGGTGTTACTCATTTGGCGCAAGTTAACTTGCACAGTATGCGTACAGTCGTCTGCCGGAAGCTAGTTATTTTACTTCATAAAGTTTTAAATATGGATATTTTTCTTACAAAAACCCATCACTTTGCTTCAGAAGGCCTTTATTAACCCCTTGGAGCCGTATGGATTATTTTTATGATGGATGGATGCATTTTTTTTTGTGTGCTTCAAAATCTCGCCCCCTATTCACTACCATTATAAAGCTTGAAAGAGCCAGGATATTTTTAAATATATCCCATTGTGTTCATCTGAAAGAAGAAGTCATATACACCTAAGACTTGGGGGTGAGTAATTTTCATTTTTGGGTGAACTATCCCTTTAAATGTAGATGAAAAGTATGTGGGCACAACACAAGTGCAAGTTTTTGAAAATGATACCTTTATCGTTTCTGTGTAAACTACAAGTGATATCGTGTGCATGCGCATTTTGCGTTCAGTCTATAGGCACTATGAGTTCTGTTCTGTTTTGACTGACTGGCACTTTACTGAAACACTTTCCTGTTTAGACTGACTAACAGTAGGTGATGATAAATGTTGTCGCACCAAGTGCGCTTCTTGTAATACTGTCTCTCCCCAGAGACACGTCTGTCTGAAGTCATGGGGTTCAGCGGCACCAGACACCCTCCAGTCCAGTATGGGACCCTCAAACGGAGACCATGCCTAATCTGAAGCTGCCATTCTCCCTGCGCCGCAGATTTTTACAGTAAGCTGTTTGCCTCTGAGCTCTCCACTATTCCACTCCATGACTGATGCACTTAAAACAAGAACAAAGCTAAATTTCTGTCCCGCTCTCGCTTGCTGTCTTTGCTACCTTCCATCTTTTTTACCCCCTCTTTGAAATTGCTGAATGCCCTGAATATTCATAACTGTGTTTTTTTTCTAATAAGCATGCAAAATGGATATCAGAGCGCTTTGGCTGCCTGACAACACCAGGCTCTCTGACAAAGAGAGACTGGAGAGGAAAATGAATGAAAAAGAGAAAAGGACAGCGAGAGTCAAGACGATGCCCCGGACAGTTCAAAGGGTGCATTCCTAGCATTTGACAGAGGGTAAATGATGCATTTCAAACTCAAATCTATTTCCTCTGTTTTAATGAAGTCAGCTGTGAATAATATCGACTCGCTAGAGATGTTTCTGGTCCCAAGACACTAAGAGGTAAATGTTGTAAAAACAAGTTGAAAACATGCAAGTGAAAACTTCCAAACTACTTTTGAAATCAAAATGTTTTTTCTAATAATTTATGCTGTTCAAACAATGAACAATTATCCTTTGACACAACATTAAACATTCACAATACATTCTACTTCTGTAATGTGATGTATTTCTGAATGTGAGCAAGAAGAAAGGGGACTGGATCATGAAAAATGGGCTTTACAATACATTAGAGCCTCTACCTGCTGGAAACAAAGCGGGTGACTGGGATATGGAAGATGAAAATCATCTCTGTTTATATCAATGGTAACACTTCTTTTTCAAATCTATTGGTATTTGCTACTGTTGCTTTAAGTGTTATTATGTAGGTAAACTGGTGTTTAATTGACAATATGCATGGAGCGCTCTTTAGAACTTCCGCAAAAATATAAGCCAGCTGGAAGACTTCCGGTGAAATGTCACTTGCTGGTGTGTTGAGCATCAGTAGTGAAATACTTAGTTGATATTCAAAATATAGTCACTTAAATAGTTAGACATAGTATTAATTTAGTTATTCAAACGCAAGACGACATAATTCAATTCGACCATCAGTTTTCACACTTTCGTGTGAAAAAAAAGCATCAAAAATTAAATATTTATTGTGCACTTTAGTTAGATTAATTGTATAAAATGTGAGTTTTCATAAGTGTGCCAAAATTATAGAGCTTGCGCTGCACTGACTGACAGCTTACAAAGTGAAAGTGCGGTGCTCGCTTTCTGTTTAATTGATTCACAAGAAAAGTTATTGTTTTTCATGAGATTTTTTTGAGGACTTAATACTTCACATTTTTAAACCTAGTTATTTTATAATGTTTAATATTTATTCAAAAGCGAAACTAAGTGAAAAAACTATTACAGGAAATATCTGATAAATGCGCAAATAAATGCTACTCTGACGCCACCTGCTGGTTATAGTGGTAATTAATTACTTTTTTACTTTTAAATAAGTGTTTTAACAAAAATAACATTTGAAGTGCTGGAAAAAAATGCGGGTGCGTGTCTAATACGGCATTTCTTGAAAGGCCCCAATAGCGTTGTCTTTATTGCAATCAATAAAATTGATTTATTGGCAAATTAGGTAAATGTGATAACTGCTTTAAAATATGAATACAACATTAAAAAGTCAACCACTGATGGTTTTTAAGTGATGTCAGCTGAAAAGAAAAGTCAGCAAGAAGCAGTCACACACAGCCTATGAGACAGAGCACATTAGGAAACAGAAGGATCAAGTATTTATTTAATAGCATTTTAAAGCTACTGTACATGAATAGACAGGAAGAACAGTTGAGATATTGTTATTCACTGATATATCTTTAGAAACAGTTATTTAAAGATCTTTAGAGGCAGATGTGTTGCCTTTAAAAAAAAAACAATTCTGTTATATTTCCTGTACTTAAACACATGCATGCAGGTGTTTATACTTACACACACAAATACACATATTTGAGTAAAAAAAAAAAAAAAAAAAATTTTTTAA
>RJVU01018281.1:1272122-1282782 GCA_003731715.1 Anabarilius grahami
TTCTTCAGGATTTTTATTTTTATTTTTTTAAATTTACATGACTTTTCCAGATTTAGAAAATAGGTTTTAAAATCTTTTAAAGTCTTTCTTATCTATTCAGGTTTTCCAAGGCCAATGGAATCTTGGTTCTTCAAAGAAAAAAGGGGGTAAATATATATTATATCTTCATTTTTTTGTTGTTTCAGCTTTTTTAATCCTTCTTTTACCTTCTTATAAATTATTTTTAGTCATCTCGACACCCCCTTGGAAGTTTGCTGAGGCTCCCTGATTGAGAACCACTGATCTAGAAAGTAGGACTACATCTTTTTTTTAAATAGATTATTTTATCAATTTTTCTATTTATATAATTATTTATTTGATGAATTGATTCTGCCATTAATCTTTCAATGTTTTATTGAAACATTTTCTCGTAAAAATACTTACTTCACAAATAAAAAAATTCCCAACATAAAAAATAAAGTGCCAAGAATTAAAAGGCACCTATTAGTAATACAAATGTCAGGACTGAAATCAGCATTTGCTTACAGGTTTGAGTCTTGAAATGTTTTGTTCATTCAGCAGATTAACGTATCTGCTTGAATATATATCTGTATGACTGAAAAGCTAAAGTTACAACTGTATTCTAGCTCAGATATCCATAGGGACAGTATCAAAGATGGTGATGTCCATAACACTGGGAAGTTTTATCACAACTGGCTGTGTGTTATTAAATAAATGAGTCCAACAGACATGTGAGTTCATCTATCAGATATTTTAAATAACCAACAATGGATTTAAGTGCCAAGTAGAGAGTATGTTTGAGCGATTATATTGAAGTGTCGTTTCGGCCTACTAGAAAGTCCTACCTCTACATGGACTAGATAGTATCATGCATGGATCTGGGCAGTACCACCCCACCTAATAGAGTGCTCAATATACAGTATAGAAAGTCCACAATTCCCCTCTGTTGGAGTTCCCATCCAACCAGTGGCAACTGATGGTAAAAGCACCATGGAAAGCCAACAGATGGACAAACTGACTGAAGCCTGGTCGGCTCCAGACACACAGCAGCTGTGTGGCCAGTTTAAGATGTGGTTAGGCAAGAGGGCAGGTGACATGACAACATAACAACAGTACAGACACACATGAGTGGTAAACTGACACACAGGCATAAGAAGGCAGGCACTCTTTAAATAGGTTTTCAATTCAGAATTCCCCTAAAATTTCAGCCCCCAGGCAAATAAACACAGAAAAGGAAGTTAAAACCAAATGCAAAAGGACACAAAATAATAATTTGCATTGGCTGTTGAGCAGTGAACTGTTTAACAAAAAAAAAAGAAAAAAGAGCAGCACTGCAGCTCTTTAACAACACAACATGATCCAGGATTATTTGCATTATGTAATTTGGCGCCCAAGTCGACAAATGGGTCAAAATAATGAAAGTCTTAAAATTGTGCAGTTGTTCATTTTGGAACAGTAGCACCACATTATGTTAAAATTGTGAGTTAAATCTTGATGGATGTGAAGGAAATATTTCATGTTTCATTGATGCACTGTCACTGATAATATGATGATGCTGTTATGACTATATATTCAATAACCGCAAGTCTGAGTCATGCAAATTTTAAGATGTAGTCGATTCAGAAAACATGATCCTCCAGTCGTTGGATCCATCAACCTACACTTAAACAGAAACAGTTTGTATCTCCGAGGTCCATCTATGTATGAACTCATTTTAAATTGAAATTCATTCAAATGCATACAACCTGTTGGCTGGAACTGTGTTATCTGGTTGGGCAATCAACAAGACTTCTTTATTTGCCTTTTTGATAATTGCAGGAATGTCTGGAATCGTTATCATTAAAGCAACATGGTTTCCTCGACTACCCGGTAGGCTAATTGTCCGTGGCTCATGCATATATGAGTTCTTGTGCCAAAAAGTTTATCACAAACACAAAACAATACAGTTTCCATCTCTGTACTTGCTATGGACCGTTTCATTTGCACAAAGTGCTCAATTTGAACCTGATTATGAATCATGACCACAAAATCAAAATATTTTATTTAATATACTATTTTATATATATATATATATATATATATACATACATACATATACATACAGTTGCATGAAAAAGTATGGGAACTTGCAGAATCTGTGAAAACGTGAATAATTTTAACAAAATAAGAAAGATCATACAAAATGCATGTTATTTTTTACTTAGTACTGTCCTGAGTAAGAAAAATAGCTGAATTTAATAAAATAACCCCGTTCAAAAGTTTGGGAACCATTGATTCTTTATGTGGTTACCTGGATGATCTATGACTGTTTTTTTGTTTTGTGATGGTTGTTCTTGAGTCCCTTGTTTGTTCTGAGCAGTTAAACTGAACTCTGTTCTTCAGAAAAATTCCTCCATGTCCTGCAGATCCTTCAGTTTTCAAGGATTTTTTTGCATATTTGAACCCTTTCCAGCAGTGACTGTATGATTTTGAGATCCATCTTATCACTTTGGATGAAGATGTCCAAATTTTTCTTATTTTATTGAAATATCTAAGCAACAGAAGATATTTGCATGTTTCCTGGATAACAAATTAAGTACAATTTACCAATTTACCCTTACACCTGAAACACACCTAAAACCTAACATTACACCTGAAACACACCTAAAACCTAACGTTACGCCTGAAACACACCTAAAACCTAACATTACACCTGAAACACACCTAAAACTTACCCTTATACCTAAAACACACCTAAAACCTAACGTTACGCCTGAAACACACCTAAAACCTACCCTTATACCTGAAACACACCTAAAACCTAACGTTACGCATGAAACACACCTAAAACCTAACGATATGCCTGAAACACACCTAAAACCCTAACGATATGCCTGAAACACACCTAAAACCTAACGTTACGCATGAAACACACCTAAAACCTAACGTTACGCCTGAAACACACCTAAAACCTAACGTTACGCCTGAAACACACCTTAAACCTAACGATACACCTGAAACACACCTAAAACCTACCCTTATACCTGAAACACTCCTAAAACCTAATGTTATGCATGAAAAACACATAAAACCCTAACATTAAACCTAAAACACCCCTAAAACCTACCCCTATACCTAAAACACACCTAAAACCTAACATTACACCTGAAACACACCTAAAACCTACCCTCATACCTAAAACACACCTAAAACCTAACGTTATGCATGAAAGACACACAAAACATAATGTTACGCCTGAAACACACCTAAAACCGACCCTTATACCTGAAACACTCCTAAAACCTAACGTTACACATGAAACACACCTAAAACCTATACCCTTATACCTGAAACACTCCTAAAACCTAACGTTACGCATGAAACACACCTAAAACCTAACGTTACGCATGAAACATACCTAAAAACTAACATTACACCTGAAACACACCTAAAACTTACCCTTATACCTAAAACACACCTAAAACCTAACGTTACGCCTGAAACACACCTAAAACCTACCCTTATACCTGAAACACACCTAAAACCTAACGTTACGCATGAAACACACCTAAAACCTAACGATATGCCTGAAACACACCTAAAACCCTAACGATATGCCTGAAACACACCTAAAACCTAACGTTACGCATGAAACACACCTAAAACCTTACGTTACGCCTGAAACACACCTAAAACCTAACGTTACGCCTGAAACACACCTTAAACCTAACGATACACCTGAAACACACCTAAAACCTACCCTTATACCTGAAACACTCCTAAAACCTAATGTTATGCATGAAAAACACATAAAACCCTAACATTAAACCTAAAACACCCCTAAAACCTACCCCTATACCTAAAACACACCTAAAACCTAACATTACACCTGAAACACACCTAAAACCTACCCTCATACCTAAAACACACCTAAAACCTAACGTTATGCATGAAAGACACACAAAACCTAATGTTACGCCTGAAACACACCTAAAACCGACCCTTATACCTGAAACACTCCTAAAACCTAATGTTACGCATGAAAAACACATAAAAACCTACCCTCATACCTAAAACAGACCTGAAACCTAACATAACACCTGAAACACACCTAAAACCTACCCTCATACCTAAAACACACCTAAAACCTAACGTTATGCATGAAAGACACACAAAACCTAATGTTACGCCTGAAACACACCTAAAACCGACCCTTATACCTGAAACACTCCTAAAACCTAATGTTACGCATGAAAAACACATAAAAACCTAACATTACACCTGAAACACACCTAAAACCTATACCTAAAACACACCTAAAACCTAACATTACACCTGGAACACACCTAAAACCTACCCTCATACCTAAAACAGACCTGAAACCTAACATAACACCTGAAACACACCTAAAACCTAACGTTACGCATGAAACACACCTAAAACCTAACGTTACACATGAAACACACCTAAAACCTATACCCTTATACCTGAAACACTCCTAAAACCTAACGTTACGCATGAAACACACCTAAAACCTAACGTTACGCATAAAACACACCTAAAACCTAACGTTACACATGAAACACACCTAAAACCTATACCCTTTTACCTGAAACACTCCTAAAACCTAACGTTACGCATGAAACATACCTAAAAACTAACGTTACGCCTGAAACACACCTAAAACCTAACATAACACCTGAAACACTCCTAAAACCTACCCTTCTACCTAAAACACATCTAAAACCTAACTTTATGCATGAAACACACCTAAAACTTAACGTTACGCCTGAAACACACCTAAAACCTAACATAACACCTGAAACACTCCTAAAACCTACCCTTCTACCTAAAACACATCTAAAACCTAACTTTATGCATGAAACACACCTAAAACTTAACGTTACGCCTGAAACACACCTAAAACCTAACATAACACCTGAAACACTCCTAAAACCTACCCTTCTACCTAAAACACATCTAAAACCTAACTTTATGCATGAAACACACCTAAAACTTAACGTTACGCCTGAAACACACCTAAAACCTAACATAACACCTGAAACACACCTAAAACCTACCCTTCTACCTAAAACACATCTAAAACCTAACTTTATGCATGAAACACACCTAAAACTTAACGTTACGCCTGAAACACACCTAAAACCTAACATAACACCTGAAACACACCTAAAACCTACCCTTCTACCTAAAACACATCTAAAACCTAACTTTATGCATGAAACACACCTAAAACCTAACGTTACGCCTGAAACACACCTAAAACCTAACATAACACCTGAAACACACCTAAAACCTACCCTTCTACCTAAAACACATCTAAAACCTAACTTTATGCATGAAACACACCTAAAACCTAACGTTACGCCTGAAACACACCTAAAACCTAACCTAACACCTGAAACACACCTAAAACCTACCCTTCTACCTAAAACACATCTAAAACCTAACTTTATGCATGAAACACACCTAAAACCTAACGTTACGCCTGAAACACACCTAAAACCTAACCTAACACCTGAAACACACCTAAAACCTACCCTTCTACCTAAAACACATCTAAAACCTAACTTTATGCATGAAACACACCTAAAACCTAACGTTACGCCTGAAACACACCTAAAACCTAACCTAACACCTGAAACACACCTAAAACCTACCCTTCTACCTAAAACACATCTAAAACCTAACTTTATGCATGAAACACACCTAAAACCTAACGTTACGCCTGAAACACACCTAAAACCTAACCTAACACCTGAAACACACCTAAAACCTACCCTTCTACCTAAAACACACCTAAAACCTAACTTTATGCATGAAACACACCTAAAACCTACCCTTATATCTAAAACACACCTAAAACCTAACATAACACCTGAAACACTCCTAAAACCTACCCTCATACCTAAAACAGACCTAAAACCTAACATAACACCTGAAACACACCTAAAACCTAACGTTACGCATAAAACACACCTAAAACCTAACGTTACGCATGAAACACACCTAAAACCTAACGTTACGCCTGAAACACACCTAAAACCTAACGTTACGCCTGAAACACACCTAAAACCTAACGTTACGCCTGAAACACACCTAAAACCTAACGTTACGCCTGAAACACACCTAAAACCTAACGTTACGCCTGAAACACACCTAAAACCTAACGTTACGCCTGAAACACACCTAAAACCTAACGTTACGCCTGAAACACACCTTAAACCTAACGTTATGCATGAAACACACCTAAAACCTAACATAACACCTGAAACACCTAAAACCTACCCTGATATCTAAAACACACCTAAAACCTAACATAACACCTGAAACACACCTAAAACCTACCCTTCTACCTAAAACACATCTAAAACCTAATATTACGCCTGAAACACACCTTAAACCTACCCTTATATCTAAAACACACCTAAAACCTAACATAACACCTGAAACACACCTTAAACCTACCCTTATATCTAAAACACATCTAAAACCTAATGTTACGCCTGAAACACACCTTAAACCTACCCTTATATCTAAAACACACCTAAAACCTAACATAACACCTGAAACATACCTAAAACCTACCCTTCTACCTAAAACACATCTAAAACCTAACTTTATGCATGAAACACACCTAAAACCTAACGTTACGCCTGAAACACACCTAAAACCTAACGTTACGCCTGAAACACACCTTAAACCTAACGTTATGCATGAAACACACCTAAAACCTAACATAACACCTGAAACACCTAAAACCTACCCTTCTACCTAAAACACATCTAAAACCTAATGTTACGCCTGAAACACACCTAAAACCTACCCTTATACCTGAAACACACCTAAAACCTAACTTTATGCATTAAACACACCTAAAACGTAACGTTACGCATGAAACACACCTAAAACCTAACGATATGAATGAAACACACCTAAAACCTAACGTTACGCCTGAAACACACCTAAAACCTAACGTTACGCCTGAAACACACCTAAAACCTAACGTTACGCCTGAAACACACACCTAAAACCTAACGTTACGCCTGAAACACACCTAAAACCTAACGTTACGCCTGAAACACACCTTGAACCTAACGTTACGCCTGAAACACACTTTAAACCTAACGATACGCCTGAAACACACCTTAAACCTAACGTTACGCCTGAAACACACCTTAAACCTAACGATACGCCTGAAACACACCTAAACCCTAATGTTACCCTAACGCCTTAGAATTCAGCTAATTAATACGCCTTTTTTTTTACTAAAATAATGATTTTTTTCAATATAATGAACATCATAATGAATATCTTTTTTTTTTTCATTTAGTACTGCCCTTTGGAAGCAACAAAAGATACTTGCATGTTTCCCGGAAGACAAATTAAGTACAATTTACCTTGATCTTCACATTCAAAAAGTTTATATGGACCAAAATCTCTGAGGAATGTTTCCAGCACCTTGTTGAATCAGTGCCATGAAGAATTAAGGCAGTTATGAAGGCAAAAGGAGGTCCAACCCGGTACTAGCAAGGTGTACCTAATAAAGTGGTAATAATAATAATTATTAATTATTTGTAGTTAATTAAGGTTACATCGACAGTCTTATTTTAAACCTGATGATGGCAGAACATTTTGATTGACAGGTAAGAGGTTAAAACGCAACCGTGCCATACTGTTTTTTGAACCAATGACGAGAACCTCTAAACCACATGAAGGCACGCCTGGTTCCAATAATTCTGAGAAATGCCTTTGCTCATTCTCCATGCAATCAAAAAAAAAAAAAGACTGTACAACGGTAGAGTGAAAGGGATTCTTTTCTTGTTTGGAGCAGTCACTAGTGCATACTCTTGGCTGGGGTCTGACAGCAGGGCTGCCTGACTGCAGTTCTCATTAGACTGTAAATATGATGTGGTTTGGAGGAGAGAGCCAGTACATATGGAGCTGTATGTGCGCCGCTGTCTGATGTGCGTTCAAAAACCACCAATACACACAGAGCTTCATTATATAGTGGAGAGAGGAGGAGAGGAACACACAGACATGGAATAAGGCTGTTTTGGAAGGTCCAGGTTGAGTTTGGAATACTTTAATGACAGAGAATCCTGGTCCCAAAAGAACTGCAACAACGTATACTCACCAAACTAGGAATGGGTCACAATAAGAATCTAATCTAATAATATATATATATATATACACAGTGGTGGTCAGAATTATTAGCACCCTTGGTAAATATGATCAAAGATGACTGTAAAAATAAATCTGCATTGTTTATACTTTTGATCTTTAATTCATAAAATTAGCAAAAGTCTAACCTTTCATTGAAGAAAAATAATTGAAAGTGGGGGGAAAGTCACATTATGAAATAAATGTTTATCTCCAAAACATGTCGGCCACAATTATTGGCACCCTTTTATTCAATACTTTTTGCAACCTCCTTTTGCCAAGAAAACAGCTCTGACACTTCTTCTATAATGCCTGATGAGTATGGAGAACACCTGAGAAGAGATCAGAGACCATTCCTTCATGCAGAATCTCTACAGATCCTTCAGATTCCCAGCTCCATGTTGGTGCTTCTTCTCTTCAGTTCACTCCACTCATTTTCTTTAGGATTCAGGTCAGGGGACTGGGACGACCATGGCAGAAGCTTCATTTTGTGCTCAGTGACACATTTTTGGGGTGGTTTTGGATCATTGTCCTGATGGAAGATCCAACCACAGCCCATTATTGGATTTCTAGCAGAAGCGGTCAGGTTTCGAATTTTTATCTGTTGGTATTTGATGGAATCCATGATACCATGTATCTGAACAAGATGTCCAGGACCTCCAGCAGAAAAATAGGCCCACAACATTAAAGATCCAGCAGTATTTTTAACCGTGGGCATGGGGTACTTTTTATCCATGTGTGCACCAAACCCATCTGGTGGGTTTGCTGCCCAAAAGCTATTTTTTATAGTTTCATCTGACATTGGAAGCTGGTCCCGTTTGAAGTTCCAGTCTTGTCTGACAACTGAATATGCTGGAGATTGTTTCTGGATGTGAGCAGAGGATTTTTCTTGAAACCCCCCCGAACAACTTGTGGGGATGTAGGTGCTGTTTGATAATTTTTTTTAAGCTTTCTGAGACTCTAGCCTCAACTAATCTCTGCAATTCTCCAGCTGTGATCCTTGGAGAGTCTTTGGCCACTCAAACTTTCCTCCTCACCGCGCATTAGGACGATTTAGACACGCGTCCTCTTCCAGGTAGATTTGTAACATCTTTAGTTAATTGGAACTTCTCAATTATTGCCCTGATAGTGGAAATTGGGATTTTCAATGCTTTAGCTATTTTCTTACAAGCCACTTTCTATTTTGTGAAGCTCAACAATCTTTTGCTGCACATCAGAACTATATTCTTTGGTTTTACTCATTGTGATGAATGATTACGGGAATGTGGCCTTTGTGTTTCCTCATGTTTATACTCCTGTGGAACAGGAAGTCATGGCTGGACAATTTCATGTTCATGATCACCCTGGTGTGCTAAAAAAAAAAATTTAATATCAATGGGAATATACTTCAGAGATATTTTACTCATAAAAAATTCTAGGGGTGCCAATAATTGTGGCCAACGTGTGTTGGAGAAAAAAAAATTATTTCATAATGTGTTTTCCCCCCCGCTTTCAATTCTTTTCCTTCAATGAAATGTTAGATTTTTGCTAATTTTATGAATTAAAGATCAAAAGGATAAACAATGCGGATTTATTTTTACAGTCACCTTTGATCATACTTACCAAGGGTGCCAATAATTCTGACCACCACTGTATATACATTGGTGAAAATAGCTAAAGCATTGAAAACACACCCGCCCCAGCCCTGACCTACGTAGTTCACCTAACATTTCATACAGGTGTCGAACATGCAGCAGGGCAATGAAACTCACTGTGTGATGGAGTGGTTAGAATGCCTCTAAAATTCAAGATATCAGGTCAAAAATGCCCCTGTATGAGTTTGTCTCATATTTATATCAAGATAAAGCTAAGCTATACCACACGAGTGCTGTTTTTGTCCCAAATAGCACAAGTGAAAATATGACACTGATTTTATACAGTTCAATAAATAAGAAGTTAAGTTTGCTCAATTTTGCCAACAAAAATATTACTGTTGTGCATTTCCGAGCAACACACAGTGGTATTTTCTTTCTGAATGAGTCCACATTTTGAGCGAATCAATCAGGTGAACCAATGATTCAATGGCCCATTCATAAAGAGAGCCATATACTTTATTCCTGAGTGAATCGAACAAATCAAATGAATGAATAATTCAATGACTTACAAATTAAGACATTTACTGCCACCTACTGGCAGTTTTAGTTTCCTGTTTAAAGAATCATTTAATTAAAAAAATATATATGTCCATATTAATAAAAAACAATTAAAGTTATAGTTCACCCAAAAATGAACATTCTGCCATCATTTACTCACCCACATGGCAGTTGAAGCCTAAATGTTTATGTGTAATAAATTCCATGTTGAATCAAATAAAATATTTATTTTCTAAAGCTACTTTTTGTAATGTCCATTTGATGTTTGTGTCATTTAAAATAATAATGACTTTAAATTTTATTTTAGGGGTAATTTCTCAACCAAATTTGATGTGTGAGTAATTTAATTAGATTAAGTAATCGCT